>JABGLZ010000140.1:0-72877 GCA_014705045.1 Colletotrichum theobromicola
CCCTCTAACCTGCCCTCTAACCTGCCCTCTAACCTGCCCTCTAACCTGCCCTACTGCCCTTGCACTAATCCTTACGCCTGCCCTTAGAAGCCTTCTTACCCTCTAGGAATAACCTTTTATTAGCGCCTCTCAGCTAGCTAACCCGCGAAAAGCCTCAAAGGGTCGACCAATCCGTGTAGAGATCTCTTATATCGATTTTGCGTCGAAGCGCTAGCATTCATCCCACTATGTAACCCTCTCGCTCCGCTCCGTCGGCTCCGCTTCGCTACGCCTCCGTACGCTCCGGAAGAAAGTCATCTCATTTTTGGATTTGCCTTAGATACTCATCGCTGAACTCGAAGCTTCTCGTACGGACTATCGAATCGCATATTGGTAGGCGATGCCTTGACTCGACAGAAAGACCATATCAACACCATCCAGTTGCCGTGTCATTATCTTTTCGGCACACCGGCACTTTTCTGTAACCATGCCCATTAATTGGTGCCTGGTCTCTCAAATTTGATGGTTTGTAAAACTTCGCGATCGAAAACCCGTGGGCAAAAGGGTCGGATAACCGATTCTCCGAGAGAGGACGCTTCAGCCGTGGTCCAATCGCGGCAGTTCAACCCATCTCCCGAAACTTTCGTGTTTCTTACCTCTGGTTCTCTTTTGACAGCACTGGCTCAATGGACCGATATTCATGATCGATAACATAGCTTCCTTGTCGTGGAAAAAATACCTGACATAACGGCAGTTTAGTTACGGTAAATAGACCGGAGTTGGTGACCGCAGGTGGTGAGTGAGCCAAATTGGCACCGCCGCCGCCGCGGTTGTGTCCACGCTCATCGGCCGGGCTTAGAAGTAGCCAACGGTGTCTCGACAGTGATCTAGTCACCGTTGAAACTATTGTACTTCTAGGATGAAATGTATTCCGGGTTTGTGGCATGTATCTTAGTTAGCTTGTATTTCCTTGGCTTGCTTATGTGTGCTTGAAGTGTAAGTGGGAAACAATGTATCGCATTCAGGTCGCACTAGTGCCCCCCGCGTGGAGGCTTCTTAGTGAGGGCATCCCTGTCAGTGATGTGCACTAGTGATACGAGCATTGCCTATTTGAGATAGCTTTCCCATGTTGACTCGCACAGATTCGACGGGATCCTAGTCTTTTTTTGGACCAAGATCGGACGACATGCGATCTGTCAATCTGATATTCAGACGAATATCGCGGCGCGGCTTTCGATGATGGCTTCGGAAGAAAACCTTAGGAGAGTTTTGTGCGAGAAGCCTTCCGAACGCCACCTACACCTTTTGTTGACTCCTGCCTCGTGCTTTCCAGGTTAGCGTAGGCAACCCAACCCACCTCACTCAGCCCGAACTTTGCCTCAGCGCTCCTTGCGAACCAATCTTCAGGGAGCCAGCACTCGCCCAAACAAACACCAGGAAGGGGAAAAAAACAGGTCGCAAAGCACTGCACTTGAAACCCAGAGAATCAGTGACAGAGTCCCATTGCAGCTATTATGTAATGAATTCGACGCCTGACCTGTAGCGGAAGGCAAAACTCAGCGCTGCAAAGCTTCAGGGGCTGCATGCGTTCAGAGGCAATGGCAACCACTGATGGCCTCGGCCCATACCAATTATATCGCGATTCATTCTTCTCTTAGCATGGTCATAAACTTGTAAATTTGAATACACTCCACGACTAGAATGTGTCCATGGATGGGACGGTGGAAAAGCGATGTCGGAGGTGGGTACACATGACGTCGTGACGCTTCAGACGGATCGCAAAACACTCAAATGGGCCTCTCAAATATCGCCAAGAAAGACGAAGAAGATTAGCACACACGACATCTCAATAACATAGTGACTGCACGATTGATAAGGCGGTAAGCTGCAGGCGGGAAACTGCGTTGACAGGCCGGCCGAGGATGAGACGAGTCTAGTGCATGATCCTGAACTGAAAACACGGGCAGACTATGTCTGTCCAAGAAGCGGTTGTTCTCTGCCTCACTTTCGAGATCACAGCCCTTTGACGGTCTTGACGGACAGAGGATGGAAGGTGGTCTCATGCATGGCACCGTTTGGAGCGGCGGCGATCTAGTCCAAAAGCATCAAGACGGTAAAGTCCTCCCGTCCTGCCCACCTACTAGCGGAAGTGTGTACCTTACTCAACGCATCTACTTGGTAGCGCGCTGTGCTATTCCCACACTATTCATCTCTTAATTCTCCGAAGCCACTTTTGACCGGTGATTGTAGATGACCCTAAGGCGTTGTGTGACAAGATAGCTGGGCTGCTAGAGGAAACAGTACCTTGCTTTACCAGTAACAGGATAGAGGGGCCCCTCAGGACGGGGTGCATTTCACTACCTTACCTTGCCTTACCTAAGGTAAGGTCGGTACCTATGGGTAAGGTAGGTAGGTAGGTATGCTGCCGTCCCGCTGTGGGAGGTGGGTTTAGGGTCGGGTGCGAATGTCCCTGCCCCGTTTCTACCTATTCTTCAAGTCCTCCGAACACTGTGAATATCCTTACCTAAACCCCCACCCACCCCGTAGCCGGCCGAAGGAAGGTGCCATCATCTTCTTCAGCGCACTCACGTTTGATTTTTCTCAATTTACTCTTTTGCCTGCGCGAAGACCGCCACAGCATCACATTGTCCTCCATTACCTTACCTACTCTCCCTTACTGTAGAAGCTGGACCTACCACCCGAGCGCCTTCGCTGTCTCGTCCCTCTTCGACACTGTTAACTCTCCTCGCGAACTTCTCTGACGTCTCCCCTCTCTTCTTCCAATCCTAACAGTACTCCCCACCCGCTCTCCTCGTGTGCCTTTTCAATTACCACACCCTCTTCCTCCTCCCCTTCCTCTTTCCCTTCCTCTTCCTCGTACACGGTCGCCTTCATCCTCGTCATCCACCTCTCCCTTCTCTTCTTCCATCTCATCCCCGAGATCATTACTCCGGTTGTCCTCAACAGACGCGCCGACACTCGCTGCCGATTCAACAAACCACAAAACTGCTTGACTTCGGCTTTTCATCCCAGAACCAGAGCAACCCATAGTGAGACTTTATCCAAGGAGTCCCACCTTACCTAGGTAGCTATTCGATCCCACGCCCAAGCCCCTTGGTACTCTGTTTGCCTTCAACAGGGGCGGCGACCATCTCTGCTAGCTGAAACCAACGAAGATCAGTACTGCGAGAAATAACGACGGCTTCATCCAAGGACCAGAGAGACAACGCATCGGAGCCACTACCCCAGAAGTTTCTCCTTAGCTAGCGACCTGACCTAGCTAATCGATCTTATCTCAAAACCTGAACATCAATACCCGACAACAGACTAACGCCAACCACCGATGGACCACAACGACGACGAGATTTCACAGCTTTGCCAACCACTTACCGTGTCTCCGTATCGCTAGACAAACTCAGAACCTACCAGCGAAAACTTCTTTCAGCAACTGTTATCAAAGTAGTGCCAATCACGATGGCCAACGATCGAGCCAGCACCGACGCGGACTCAACAGCTAGCAACCACGGCGCAGCATTACCACAGTAAGTCACAAACACTCCCACCCACATAGTCTTTCCATCTTTCCCCGCTCTTGCCATCGCATCTCTCTGTTCCTCTGGTATCGGCCCGGCTCGGTTTCGTTCGTCATCGCTGATCGTTCGCCACAGAGGTCATGACAAAGTTGTGTCTGCGGCGGAAAAATCGTCGCATTGTAAGACTGCACTAGATCGTTTCATGAATGACGACGCGCTCCAACCTGTCGGTTGGCCGCGAGTGAATGAGCAGTCCCGCCCCGACCGCATGCAAGAACAAATAGCCAGGGTCGGCAGATTGCTGCCAAGTACCGGCGCCCATCAGGCCGCTGAGCGTAGGACTCAAGCACTAATAGCCCAGTTCAACAACTCGCTGCCGAGCGCCAGCGCCCACCAGGCTCAGGAGCATTCTCGCCAGGCAAGCGCCCGTGAAACGGAAGCTGTTCAAGTCGTTGGAGATCAATCCTCCAGAGAGACTCAAGACCGACCTAAGAGCCTGTCGATTTCGCATCCTGAGGCGTCAAGACCGGCGTCACCCACCAATAGCCCCAGCGAGTGAGCTCACCGTCGAGCTGCGGCTGGCCCATCGTGTTTTCGGCTTATCCCACAAGCGAAGTCGGCTGCAACGTACTCATGGGCTGGCCCTCTGGCCTCTGGCTTTCTTCACGAAGAAGGTTTTGTTCATTTTTTGCAAGGAGTTTGGGGACCGCACTGGTATCATGGACATTTTCCTGACTTGGCTCATTGTCAGCGGATACGGCTCGTCCGACTGACTTCAAGGCTGATGTGCTTGATTTCGAGCAGATCGAAGCAGGATGGTCTCATTATATATACCCAGGGTCTTTCCATGTTTTGGGAGGGTGGATCTTTGGCGGGAAAGAGATGGCATTTCGCGGCGTACTCTCGGCGTACTTCGGCGTACTTCGGCAGCATTCTCTTCGGGAAATCAAGGATGTTACGGACAATCTCTTGACGTCTTTTCTTGTTGGCGTATGGGGCTCATACAACCGACTTCATGACTGGCATCTGAAGTTCGAAGCCAGAGGTGGTCTTTTGGGACAAGACCTTGTCGGTTGATGCCTGAAAGGTGCGACATGCGGCCTCGTCGATCTAGACGTTAGGAGACGTTCGTCTGGACTTCTGAGAGCCAGATCTTGGACACTGATACCCCTGGAGGCACATTACCATACTTCGTGGGCAAAAGGGAAGGGCGTTGACAGGGGAAATATGTCGGGATTGGAAACACGTTTGACTTTGTCGATATCTGAGAGTTTGGTGAGAAAAGTATTGCCTTTTTGAGTGGGGCGTGATTGGTTTAGTCATTCGTTTCTTTGTAACTCCTCGTTGCCTATTCCTTCATCTTCTTTCCGATACTTCTGCTACCTTTGGGGATATTCTATCAGGGTTCTTTGGCGGCCTCCTGTTTCTTCATATATGTGGCTCTCTTGACTGTCTGGTCCCCGAAAGGCAGACATCATCTATCGAATTGGAGCAGTTGGACGCTGAACATCGCAGCCAAAACGGATGTGATATAGAGTTAGACGGTTATTCGTATCATACAGCAGTTAACGCAGCAAATGACTGCCAGCTTTGACTCCTTCATGTGTCGACTGAAATCATGGACCTCACTTAATGCCTCCGAAGTACAACGTCAGTCAGCCCTCCAAGTCCACTTCAATGATGTCTCTTGTCGCCAAATTCCACTACACCATAATCCTTATAGATATCCCCTGCCTTGATTGTCCTCGCCATCAACGTACGTGCCTGGTAAAATTGTGCGATAGGGTTTCAGTTGACTTGTCGAGCCTGATCGCCGATTTCACCACCTTGATGAACCACCATGGGATCCAATATTTCGGAGACGGGGTTCCTATTCCGGAGATGTGAGATGTAAAGTTTGCTCCAAAGGTTCTTTTCTCCTAGCCATGACGCTTATAAAAACACCTGGCCCCCTTCAGTTTCTCAAGCACTTCTTGCTGCTACATTCGACTTACATCACCAGCACGAAACCCCATTCTACCGATATGGCGAGTTCTGCGACCCGTCAGATGTTAGACAAGGACGACGCATATGGAAAGACTAGGGACACAGACAGGAAGAGGTTGAACAGAACATATGGCCGAGTAGTCACGAGAAGAACCGCAGCCATGACGATCGTACAACAGCAGGTCAAGCAGCTCACGGCCTCCCATCTCGAGGACACATCGGGCCTATCCAACCGCGGTTTTCAGGAACGGCTGGACCAACTACGAGAGAGAGTCATCTTTTATGTTATCCCGCAAGAACCAACTCATCGGAATATTCCAGGACGCCGACGAGTGCAAGGGCAGTCCACGAGACAACGACAGGTGAGCCATTGAGCGGCTTGTCAGGCAGATTATACGCATCCATAACTTCATGGAGGGACCCAGCAGGAAGCAGGACGACGACGAGAGGCAAAGAGGTTCAGACAGCAAATGATCGAAAGATACGACCCGGACAGACTCCCTAAGTGGGTGTGGTGTCACATATCTGGAAGATCCTGGAAGCGGGAATACATGGTCACCGCCCGCATTTTCAACTGCGGCCTGGGCGACAGCAACGCGCGTGATCTCTTTGGCGAGTGCACGGAGCATGGTGGTCATTTCAGGAGCCCACATAACGGACTGTTGATGCACGTCGTCTTAGATAGAACGTTCCACGCCGGGAGATTCGTCATCGTATCAGATGAATTCGTCAACTCCAAGGGGCGAAAGGAGTATGGGCTCAAGGTTGGTGTCCTGGATCCCACTCTAGAAGGGGACGTTTTCCAACAAAGTGCTCGGTGCCCGGAAGATGAGAAGAATCCCATTACGCTACATAATGGAAGGCTGACTTTCCTCAAGAACAACCGGCCTAGCAATAGGTATCTGAACTTTGCCTACGCGATGGCGGTTCTCCGGCGATAGAGGCCCCAGGCGCCTCCTGGTACAACAAGCCTCGATCGACGGTTCCTGCAGAGTGCGGCTCGGAAGCTTTGGGCATCGCCGGATTCTGATTGGGGGCAGTCGTTGCTGTTCAAATATCGCTCCAGCTGGGCTTTCTCACTCAGGATGAGGCCAAACAGTTCTACCACATAAAGCAGGCGCCTCCCAACTTGCCAGCACCGGAAGACCGGAAGCTGACAACCGCGGCCCCTGAGATATCATCCATGCTGAGAGAACCTGCGCTAAAAGATGACAGTAGCTTCAACGGGATACACTATTCTTAGTTACGCTGGAAAATACCGTCGAACCAGTTCTGGATCTCTTGCTGGCCGTCAAGTCCCACCGAGGTGACAAGCCCGACATATCCATCCGGCCGGAGACCAACCACGGCGCCCTTCGTCTCGTCGATACCGTACTTTTCATACGCTCGCTGCGGCTCCTCATAAAACGTCTTGCCATCGACGTACACCTTGTCATAGTCCCAGCCAAGCTTGCTATCGTAAGGGTGGTACATCTCATGCACGTCCTTCAACAGCACGACCTGATCCCGCGGCGCGGTGTGCACCAGCAAGACATCCACGATTGAAGGATCTTCGTCCGTCTTAAACTTCATAGACCCGCTGTGAGGGTCCGAGCCAGGCGTGAGCTTGATGGTGGGCAGCTTCGGGAGGTAGGTGGCGAGCCAAGCGCCGAGCGCGTTGACCGTGTCGCGCTGGGTCTGTTGCGAGATGTCGCCGCCAAAGACGACGAGCCGGAATCGACCGTTCGAGGGGAGCTTGTGGTGGAGTTCCCATAGACGTGCGTCGGACTGGCGGATGACCTTGTAAGAGGGGAAACGTTGACCTAATTTGCAGTTCGTGGCGAGCGATTGCGTGCTCTGAGCGGTGCTTTTCCTGGCATCGTTGTCGCCGTCAGAATCTTCTTCGGGACTCTTCGCAACGAGGACGGTTGGTTGATAATTGACGCCCACGCCAGTGGTGAACTAAGACGCTCAGCTTGGACCAAAAACATTTGAGGGGTAACATACCATTCTGCTAGTGTGGAAAGCCTTCTGGAACTCCTCTGACGAAACACCCGTCTCGTTCATAATGTCCTTCGCCGGTCGGCCAGTAAACAGCTTCGAAAACTTGCCATCAAAAGCAATGAGGTCCTTTGCAATCTTCTTACGCTCGAGCTCGTACGACGACAGGATCTCACGGGGAATGATTTTCTTGCAGACGAGACCAATCTTCCAGCCAAGGTTGTAACTGTCTTGCATGGAGATGTTCATGCCCTGGCCTGCTTTTGGGGAATGGGTGTGAACGGCATCTGACGTCTTTAGCGGTCGTCTTACAACAGTGGAATGAGTTGACTGACCTCCAGCGAGAAAAACGCGGTTAAGCTTGCTAAAGTGATCGCCTGTCCGTTGGCCGATTTGGTAGGCTGTCCACCTGATGACGGTCAGCAATGCTTCCACATTGAGGACTAACAGTCTTGCCAATCGCAGTAGTGATACTCCAGCTTGTAGGGGCTGAAGATCTTCTGAGCGGATTTGAAGATGAAATCAGGAGTGATCTGGGACCTGTCGACTCGACCGCCGCCTGCAGAGACCTCCTTGAGCTGAATGTACAGTCGGACCATTCGGTTCTCGCGGGGGATGATCATGAGAGCGCCGGAGATGCTGTGGATCATTGTTCGAAATCGGATATCAGCTAGAAATTGTTAGTTAAATGAACCTCATTCGACTCAAGTAAAACCTACGAAAGTCGGTGATGGGTACAATATCCATGACACCCCTGCAGCAAGTCAGCTCCAGATATCACCCACAAGACAACCTACTGACCAGATAGCATCTGTCGTCTCACCCTGCATCTCAAAGTCTTTGCCCAGAGTCTTCCTCGTCCACGAGTGGGCGCCATCGCAGCCGACAACATACTTCGCCCTCACGATCTCATCCCTTGCTTCGCGACTCTTTGACTTGGCCAAGATATCGCTCACATCGTCATCCGCAAGGTTACTCCGGAAGATGCCATCGCTGAGGTTACTCAGCATCTGTGTTGGCGTCGCCTCCTCCTCGGTCAAGTGCCGCAACGTGACAGTCACAGGATGCGCATCCGGGTCTTCGACCTTGCTCTCGTCGATCTCAAGCGACGTGGGAATGATCATGCGCTCTACGCGCAGCGCTTCGTCATCTGAGGCGTACGACTCTCGAATCGCATCTAGGAAGAACTGCTCTATACGGCCCTGGTGAAGAACAGACTCGGTAAAACGGGAGAGACCAGGAATTGTGTTTACTGCTTGGGCGCTGCGGCAGATTCTACCGCTCTCGTCATTGTTCCAGAAGCAGACCTCTGCAGAGCGTCAGTATGTGAATCGGGACTTTTGTATAAGTGACTTACCTAGCATGCGGTTCGCTTCTTTCCAGACGCGTTCTGCGACACCAAAGCTGTCCAATATCTCGAGAGATCTCACTTGGAAGCTATTACACGAGTTAGACCCAAGCTATAAAGTGCGCTTCAAAGACATCCTACCCATCTGCCTGACCAGAGTAGATCTTGGCCGTCCGCTTGTCCACGATGCGCGCCTTGACACCCAGTCTCGCCAACCACAACGCCAACATCAGGCCTGCAGGGCCAGCCCCGATGACGAGAACATCAACTTCAGACTCTGGCAGCTCCGTCATGATGTAACGGAGGTAGCAGATCAACAAGCAGGCAGAAACAATGCAGTGTAGTGAGGCACCTGCACAAAGACAGTCAAAGCTGAGGTTGAACAAAGAGACAAAGCTCGTCACTTGGACCGTTTGGTACCATGTAGGAAAACGGGGAGTCTTAGCTCCCGCGAAACCATGCGTACCATGCGTCGTCGGTGTAACGGGCCGCAGCAAACTGCCGTTTGTTGGGGTAGAGTTTGGGGAAATCAGCGATGAGAAAGCATGACAAAGGGAAGAGGGGCCGAAGTGGAGGGATAGGTTTGGGGAAATTTCCTACTTTGACGACGACGGACGTCATAACGTGTGGGGTTTGCTGAAGGTCGGGTAAGTTGATGCAGGGACTAGCGTCGATGTGTAATGAAGAGACCTTCAGTGGCAGAATGCATGGCAGGGTATGCAGGTCGCCGGTCTAGATGGTATGTATTGGTGCATGATTTGGCCGCTATGTAAGCGGCATCTATGGATTACGCCACCGTCCTCAGTCATCCTTCGGATCGGCCCGCTGAGCGGGGATATGTGGTTTTCCTTCGCGAAAGGACCGGCGGATTTATGTATAATTCCGGAAAGATGTGATGGCCTGCCGAACAGGATGGATGGTAAGATGGCTGTAGCCACTGGGAGCCGAGATTTCGGGAAGTACGGTGACGAGAAAGACGCCGTAGGCGAAGACGACAACCAGAATGCCAACGCGGGAATAATCATGTCAGGTATGAAGACAGGCCGTCGGAGAACAGTCCAAATAAGTTTCATTATTGCTCATATCGTTAATCTGCCCCGCGGCCGAGGTCGCGCCGCACTCTCCAGACCCGTGATCCAACCGGGCGTTTCTCGTGGCCCTGGAGCACTTCGATCCACGGAATGCCGTTGACATCACCAGCCAAATGGGGGTTCTCAGGTTCCTTGTCTGAATCATCGCTGTCCGTGTCCTCATCCATAACCTCCACAGTATCGTCCTTGTCGGCATCATTGCTGCCGAACGACTGGTAGTACAAGTCTTCAGTGTAAGCCCAGCCTGGGGAGTCGAGCTTTCCATGGATCAGCACTAGTTGATGGCCAGCTTCTTTGGCGGCCATAATACGCTCCAATGGAATCGGCGTCAGCATTTGGAGAGCACCCGCTTTGGTATCGACGCTTCGGAGGAGAACAAGACCGATAGTTTGTGAGTAGCGAGGGTCCAAGGTCTGGGCATCGGAGTTTGGGATGTATGGAACACCTTCCGGGGTTCTGGATACCAACTCTTCCAACTTTGCAGATGACTCTGCATCATCTACGTCCATTTCCTCGGCCTTGACGCTCCCTCTTAGACGTCCGAATGCCTTGGGGTCTACGGTCTCGACCAGACACAATATGGATCCATTGATAGTTTCCATCAGCAGCTCCGGGGGCGGCTGATATTCGTAACTGATAACACCAAGTATCCCGCGATGTCTCCCCTTATAGTTGACCAACAAGGGCGGAGATGTTGTTAGTGGTGTTGGATCCCACGTTATCTGGTTCGGCGCCGACCTTCTCGTATGGAAGTACGCCAAGGCCTGCATGGCCCGCAAATGGGCTGCTGTCCTGGATGTAAACTCTGACTGCTGAGAGGGGAGGGTGCTCAAAGTTGTCTTGCAAACCGCCCGAAGGCCCTCGACGCTCTCTCTAGGACCGTCTTCCGACATGTAAATGACCTCGGTCGGTTTGAATTTGGAAGCTAGTTCGGTCAAGAGATCGAGTCCTGTTCCCAGAACCCAGCCAGGTGTGTTGATGATCAAGGGCAAGCCTTGACAAGTGTTTTGATAGTGAGAGTATAGATCCAGAGCGCATTCCAGATACAACTCTGGGTCTGATGCTGGTGAGACGGATGCAATGGCGTGGCATCGTATAATGGATACGGCTTGCTCGTCTGTCGCAACATGCGTAAATGATGGGCCCAAGTTGGGCTCGCGGATCTGAACCAAGGCTATTGTTCCGGCAGGAGTATACTCTGGTTGCCCTGGGTCAAGGTCGAGAATGGCCACCGATCGAGCGACACGTCGTTGCCCGGGAGTGGTGAGAAGGCGGTTGCTAAGTATCCGGCCAAATGTTGATTTTCCGGACGATTTTGGGCCACAAAGCATCACACTCAGAGCCGGATCTTGTTTCATCTTTGCGAGACCTGCGAGTTTCTTATTCCACGCAGGAAGGGAGCGCAGATCTTGGATCAAGGCCCGTTTAGGGGCGTCATTGGCAGTACAGATCTACTTTTGTTAGCATCTCTGCTTAAGTGTACACCGCGTATGAGACTGACAATCTTGTATGTGTCTACCGAAGCCCTCTTCTTGCTTGACCTGGTCTCCTCTGGTTCGTTCCAAAGACTCCTGAAAAGTGGCGAAAGTCTCTCGAGCTTGCGCAGGCTAGCAGCCTGCGGGTGCGGATGGAGCTCCAACGTCGTGTCATCGGAGCAGCGAACCACAGGTATGCCGTGGCAATGAGGCGCGTGAACCCGTTGGATACCGTCTGTTGGTCGTATAGTAGCCCCGGCAACTGTGACTTCACCGCTGATGACCTTGATCCCGTAGCTCCCTAAAACCAAGAAGCGCTGCCAAAGTCAGTTAGGAGACGATGCGTGTGGAAAGGGGAACCTGCCTCGCTGTCTTTCAAATTGAGTTCTAGGATTCCACCAGCGTGTTTCCGTGAATTGCTTTTATTTGGCCTAAAAGTTGAAAACTGCTGAGGTATTGGCTTTATAGGTGCCTCGATTTCCACACCACTAGGAATGTCAGCGAGCAGGTTTTGGTTTGCCGAGTCATCTACTTACCTCGAACCATCCCCAGCTTGATCTTTCGGGCTGCCAGAGACTGCGACTTGCTGTTGTGACGGCTCCTCAGCTCTTTCAGGGTTCCCCGTCCTCTTGGGCGGCCTCGTTCTGGCTGGGGATCGCCCAGGAGTGGGAGTGGACGCCTGGGACTCAGGGGCCGGCTCGGTCTGCGGAGCCGGCGACAAAGATGGACTGGCCGCAAGAAGTTGCTGCCTCAGAGCAAAGGCGCTCATTGCTTTGCGGGTGTTAGCAGGAGATGGCATCCAAAGTCTGGTATGGCTGCTTGGCAATACTCACGCCTAGACCCTTCAGAGGTCTCAATCTTGCGTCTCTTTGGGGTGGCCATGATGGCTTCAAATGGTTCAACTTAGAAAATCACAGAAAGCCCCAAGTTCAGTGGACCACTGTGATGGCTCTCTTGTCTGTTTGGGGGGCGTTGAGAAGGCCTTGTTTAGGGTCTTGAGTTGCTCAGTCCCGACCCAGGTGTCTTTCACCGGCAAGAGCAATCACCTGAATTAAAAGGCAAGAACCGTCGGGTGAAGGGTAGGCAGCTGCTCTTGCAGCTCAGCTTCTCTTAGCAATCTACTTTCGCCGACAAAAGGTCAGCTTTCTTTTCTCTTCAACACACTTCGATCTCAACCTTCCTCTCGCAACTCACTCAGATTGTTTTGCTCTTGCCCACCACAAACCACCAAATCAAACACAACACAACCAGCACAAGCCACGGCCTCAATCTCGACGATGGCTGGCAAGTCAGACGGATACCGCAGTCGGGGTTACCAGCGCAGAGATCGCACTCTCATCAAGCAGGAGATGGTTGATGATGATGGAAAATCCTTTTTGCGCGCCTGTTCTCCAGCGACGCCCAGCTTCTCGCGCTCCCCAAAGGCCCCTAAGACGTTCGGCAGTGGATCCGGCGCGCCTGCCACTCAGGCACAGGCGCATCGTCCTGCCGTTGCCAACGCCCCGCTGGTCCGTGCCACCCCTACCAGAATTTCTGAAGCCTCTCAAAAAATTCCTGTCGCGCTCAAGTCCAAGTCTCCCATCACGCCCTCGAAAAAGGTCACGTTCGCCCCGCGTCCCATTTTCGAACCCAGCCCTGGCACAATGGCACCGCGCAAGCTCGACGGAGTTCACTCGCTGAACGCGCTGCTCGAGGCAGGCAGCAAGGAACCTGTCCAACCCAAGGGCAAGTTCACCAAGACCGCCAAGCCAAAGGCCGACAAGAAGTTCGACCCTCGTGCAGACGACTCCGACTCCGAATCGTCCAGCGACGCCAGCGACAGCGACGCCGAGCCCTCCCCTGGCTTTCTGGCCAACATTAATGGCCATGTCTCTCCCAAGAAGGCTGCCGATACCCCCCTGAAGAAGGCCAAGCGTGGCAAGGACGATGAGGTTGCCGATAGTGACGTCGAGCGCACCGCCTCGTCCGCGAAGGCCAATGCTGCGAAGAAGAAGCCTACGAGACCCGAAAGCTCCTCTGAAGACGAGTCTTCCTCTGCCGAAGCCGAGGATGACTCCGACTCGGACTCCGACTCTAGCGACAGCGATAGCGAGTCCAATAAGAAGCCAGCCCAGAAGGTGACCGAAAAGGCAACCGAGAAGAAGGCTGTCAGCAGCTCCTCCGAGTCGGAGAGCGAAGACGAGGAGACGAGCAAGCCCGCGGCCAAGCCAGCAGCAAAGCCCGCAGCTAGGCCCGCCATCAATGGCACCAAGTCGACCAAGGCCGCTTCCACTAGCTCCAGCGAAAGCTCGAGCGAAGAGGAGTCTAGCGACAAGGAGTCCAGCAGTGAAGAGGAGGAATCCAGCTCCGATAAGGACGGTAGCTCTGACGAGGACTCCGACGATGAGGCAGAAGAGCCTGCTGCTGTTGTACCTCAACGCACAGGCAAGGAGCTCAGCGTCCCTGGTTTCGTTGGCAAGGACTTCATCCTCAGAAAGGCGCAAGGCGATGAGGACGGAAAGGACATGGTCGACTTCTTCACCAAGGCCAAGCTCGACGGCAAGCAGCTCTGGTACTTTACCGCACCTGCTTCCGTCCCGATCAACGTCATCGAGAAGCTTGAGATCCCTATGGATAAGGTCAAGAAGGGTCAGCCAATCTTCAAGCACAACTCGGAGGACTACACTATCGGCCAGGATGAGGGAAGCACGTCGATCCAGCTGCTCATCCCCAACAAGAAGGGAGCCCGCTATGAATCAGGTACGTTGAGACTATTCAGCTCCGCAGAACTTCACTAACATCGTGCAGCTCCCCACAAGGTTGACAACGTCCTCCACTTCAAGCGCGTTACGCAACTGCCCGGCGGCGACCCTCGCGTGAACACGCGCGCCATCGAGCCGAGCGCTGCCCGCCCCCAGCCCCCGAACCTGACGGCGCGATTCCGTCCCCTCGGTGTCACCGATGATACCCCCATGGGCAATATCGGAGTAGACGCTTCGTCTGACGAGAGCGACGTTGAGATGACCGCGACCGCCGCCGTGTCCAGCTCCAAGAAGTCCAAGCAGGAGGCCAAGTCGCAAGACGCCATGGACATCGACGAGCCCACTCCTAAGGCCAAGAAGAGCTCCAAGAAGGAGAAGAAGTCCAAGACAACCACCGAACCCGCCCAAAACTCCCAGTCCTCCATCATCGAGGTGCCCAACTCTCAGCCTTTGACCTCCAAGAAGGAGAAGAAGAGCAAGAAGCGACGTGATAGCATCGAGTCGATCTCGAGTGTTGGCTCCAATCCCCAGCCTGAGCCCAAGAAGGCCGCGGCCACCCCCAAGGCGTCGAAGCGCAAGCACTCTTCCGAGGATGACCAGGATTCTGCTTCCGCCCAGCTGGAGCAGGAGAGCATGTCCGCGGAGAAGAAGGCCAAGAAGGCCAAGACGGAGACTGCCATCCTGCCTCCCACCATCCCTAAGGCCGGCTTCTCCTTCTCCAGCCTCGGCAACAGCCCTGCCCCCACCTCGACTCCTCAGTCGACCAAGTCCAAGAGCTCCAAGAAGACCAAGGAGACACCTATCCAGCCCCCCAAGCGCCAGACGATCGTGCCCATTCCTACGCCTGGCGTGAAGATGGCTTCACCTGCCGCCGCAGAGACGCCCAAGGAGAAGACCAAGCGCAAGTCCAAGTCGGACAAAAAGGAGACGCCCGTTCCCGCGCCCAAGTACTAGAAGGAACCCAAGGTCGGACAGCGTCCCCGGTCCAAGTCCTACTCTGGTCGCTTCCCCCTGTGAATAATACAGATCGGATAGTTCAGCGGCGTCAGTCAGCATCCTCTTTTGTCCGGCATTTCCTGGGTATCTTTCTGGGTGTTTGGTGGAAATGGCCCGGCTCCATATGCTCATCCCGGCCTTTCACTTGCTTTCTGGGTATTCAGACCTGAATATCCCGCGACTTGCTTATGCAATTGTCAGAGTATATACCTCTTTTTTTTTCTTTGCTTTGGGGCGTTTTAGGGTTCGGAAAAGCAGAGCAGATGAGGGGGGAGGTAACGCTCGAGACGAGCTTCTTGTTAGCTACGTAGCTTCACAGTCAATGAATGACCAATGATTTAATTGTGGACTGGTGATGTTTAGATGTTTGTGAGCAGGCGTTGATAGAGACCATGATGACGATGAGAGCAGTCCGTTGGAGGTGTTGAAATGACGACACAAACATTTACGGGTAGGACGGCATATCTTAGGGTACCTCATCCGTGAGAGGCCGCGATGAGAGCGGAAACCGGGCTGTAGTCAAGGGACAACGGGGACAAATGACGCCAGACAAACCAATACAGGAACCTGCCGAGAGCGACGACGAGAACGAGAACGGTGATATGTTCAACACTGCTCAGTCAATCTCTCTGTTGATTGTCTTGCTACCTCATCCCACCTCCCTTCTTAGGTAGTGTGACATACAATTGTGCCGGCATCCAGATGCACAAAAACCCAGAACGACGCATTTGCGGGATGGGGATGAACCAACACCCAACCCAAACCAACAGCCAAATTTCCCTCTTCTCTCTTTTCCCCTTTCCCAATCAAGCAAGCATGCCACCCCCAGCATACCTTACCTTCCTTAGACTCACCGCCTCATCTCCCCCCGTACCCCATCATCGGCACCCGGCACCGCTGTCGTTGGAAATTAAACATAAAAAGGACCCATGTTCCGCCCCGGCCCCGGACCGCCGAGAAACCATGCCAAGAAATCCCTGCCGGCGCGGGGGATTGGCCAAGCCACACAAGTCGGGATTTTGTCATCGCCTCTAGTGCGGCTCTGTTTTTCCTTTTCTTCTTATGGCTGTAAGGCTGTTCGTTCTCTGACGGTGGCAGAGCGTCTGTGTGTGATGGATGTGGTTCATGGGCGTTCATGTGGCGTGGCTGTGCGGGTCTATGGATCAATCGCCCGCATCAAGCTACTGGGAGGGATTACCTGGGGAAATACGTCGGATCGACGGCACTCTTCAACGTCACTTGATGTGGGAGTGTGTGTTTCGAGAATTTGTCTCGTATTATTTTTGATGTCTTCGTCATCATCAACTACTTCAGTAGCGACTGCTCAGATACCTCTACAGGTGGTATGCTCTCCGCTCGTCTCTGCTCCTTCCGCATTACTTCGGGTCCGCCTTCCAACCGGCGGGACTCCTGATGGTCTCCCTCGCGAGACACCATCTCAACATTAAACACATTATATGTACGGGGGTCTATGTCTCCCAGCTTCCCCATCCCGTGTACGCCCCAAATCAACTCCTTGGGTCTTCTTCTGCTGGTCGTGATGATGCGGCCGTTACCCTATCCAAGCCTGTCGAGATGCTTTTTGGTCTCCGGCTGTTCTGTCGTTTACAAAATACCACAATTGCGCCGTTGCTGTGCTGCTGATGCAAATGGTACAGGTAATTCAAAGTGGTATCCGTTTTGAATCATAAAAAGTGCTGATGAGAATAGAAAGAAAAGTGTAAAAAAGGATCGATCGAGTCGGGCGGTGCTTGCTGCGCTACCTGACAGCGATCTCCTTAAGCTGAGGAACCTCGTAACGGTCCGCGTTGGGTTTAATCTCAATGCTGAAGATGCTGCGGCCGGATTCTTCGGAAAGTGCAGGGCTCAGGCTGCCGCTGCGCCGACTCGAAGAGCTGTAACTCGAGGTGCTACCAACGGTCCACTCGTCGCTATCGGAGCTGGTACGGCGCTGGAGGTAGCCCATATTGTACATGCGGCCATACTCCTCATCCCAAATCTTGGTCTGCTCGCCAATCTCGACGTAGTCGTATTCCCAACGGTTCTTCTTGTCGACCTGCTGCTGGGGCAGGTATCGGGACTTGGCGTAGTAAAAGATGCCAGCGGAGAGGAGGGATCCGCCAACCAGGTCGACGGCGTAGTGGTGGTTGAGGTACATGGTCGCCCACCAGATCCAGCCCACGTACAGGCAAAACAGAGGACGGAAGCGGGGGAAGCAGTAGCTCAGAAAGAGAGCCTCGATGACGGCGTCAGCGGCGTGCAGGGAGGGGAAGGCGCCGAACGGCACGGGAGCGGTGCTGAAGCTCGTCGTGTACATGTCGATGCCCAGGATGGCGTCAATTCTGGCCAGACCGGCGGGAGAGCCGGACATGCCGTACGCAGCGGGTGCCAGGCCGTGCTCGTTCTCGTACCACGGGGGAGTGCAGGGGAAGACGAGCTGGATCGTGACGCCAAGGACGTTCAGCCAGCCAAAGCACTTGGCGAAGACCGGGAGAGTCTTGGGTGCAGCAAAGAAGAAGAGGAAGGCGGCGCAGACGAAAGGTGCACCAAAGTGGCCCAGGCCGTACGGGATCCAAGCGAGGATGTCGAGAACGGGGTGAGTATGGGCGGACAGAATGTTGGAAAGGTTCGCGCCGTAAAGGACGTTTTCGAGGGCAGGTAGGACGCGCACCCAAATGTGGGGACGGTATTTCGCATCAATGAAGCTATTCCCATTAGCTTAGATCTCGACGAATGTTCAGGAAACTTACCGGCTACAAAAGAAATAAATGAGGTAGGCCCATATGCTCAATCCAGGAAAGAAGAACTGGCTGGTGAGAGGAACGGTGAGAAGCAAGAGGCCACCGGCGACGGCGGCGGTCTTGATCAAAGGCGCTGAGGGCGTGATGCAGAGGGAGAAGACGATGAGGGCGACGAGAACGATGTACTGCAAGTCGAGCAGTCTCCACTTGTGATTCCTCAACTTGGACAAAGTCTCGAGAGGGTTGAGGGACTTTTGCAGGGAAACAACATCTTCGGGAGCGTTGGCGCGCTTCTTCTGATTCCTCTTCGCTCGGTTGGATCGGTATCGGTGCGGTATGGGGTTGAGTTTTGCGAAGTTGATGTTGCCGGTCCACAGGGACGGAAGAGTGGGCTTCCCTTGGAGGAAGCTGGCGAAGTCCCGCATACTGGTTGCTCAGTCGAAGGATGTCGGGATCAACAGAGAAGGCGAAGACGGGGTGGTGGCGGGAGGAAGTAGGTGACTGGGGACCCAAAAGGTGAGGAGGTCTCCCAGGTTGCGTCTGTTCGTGACTGGCCGACTAAAACCCAAACATCCAGCACAGTTTTTTTTTTGTCCTTGGTGAGTTGTGGTTGCCCGCTACGTCATGTCCCAACCCAATAGATGTCGACGTGTACGTATTTCCCAAAATTCCTTATCCTCTATTCGTGGTGAAGAACGTCCGCCGAAGGGAGGGAGCTATTGAACCAACGAACGGGTAGAGGAAAGCAGGCGAGAGGATTTAGAGAGGGAGGGGAGGAGGAGGTCAAGAGAGAATGAGACAGGCGACAAAGTTACGGCGAGTGTGGATGACTGAATTCATATGTACGATGAGGCAGCGGAAGGGACGGGCACGGCGGCAGGGTAAGGCAAAGTAGGTTAAGTGCAAGGCAAAGGACGGAATAGAGCAGACGAGACTTGGGGACTTGGAGGACAGGGCAAGGTCAAGGTCAAGGAGGCCGGCCGAGCAGTGTGCTCTACTCCCCGGGGGTGTGG
Organism: Colletotrichum theobromicola; assembly: GCA_014705045.1. Classification (NCBI taxonomy): domain Eukaryota; kingdom Fungi; phylum Ascomycota; class Sordariomycetes; order Glomerellales; family Glomerellaceae; genus Colletotrichum; species Colletotrichum theobromicola. The sequence goes on from JABGLZ010000140.1 coordinate 18,884, forward strand.
GTGTTGAGAGAGTTGGGTGTCCAGAGGTCCGTCCAAGTACCAAGACACCAAGAGACGGCGGAGAGGTGACCAAGAGAGTCCAAGCCGGCCTACGGAAGCGGCGGGGACCGGGGTGCTTGTCAGAGACCGAGAGCTTTTGGGTGTGACAGGGGTGGACAGGTACTTTGCGCGCGCATGTCGAATGTACCTTTTCTGGGAGGTCACTGGTGCTCTTCCCCTACGCAGCTGACCAAACCCAGAGCCGGGCAGGGGGGTGGTCCGCTACGGCGCGTGGGAGAGCTGGGACTGGCGGGACGCTGGCGGGATTGGGTGTCGAAATCGAATGAAGATGGAGCTATGATGCTGAGTTGATTCATTCGGGGGGACCCTGAACCTGCCTTTCTTGGCGGGTACATGGCGTCAAACCTTGGGTCGTACCCGTCCTTTTTCCTCTCTCTGTCTTCTGTCTCTTTTCTGCTGTGGCCCTCCCACAGCGGTGCGGCTTGCAGTGCAGGCTCCACGATCCGCCGCCAACGGCCAGGGCTCAGCAGCCTATGATTCTCGTCATTGTGAGGCATTCTGCTGCTGCGAAGGATGGCAAGGCAGATGCCAAGTTCACCACGCCTTGTCGCGTCTCGCCTTCACCTTCGTCTCGTTTACCGTATTCAGGAACTCTGCGACAAGGTGTACGTTGCTTTGCTGTGTTGTCCACCCCGAACGAAAGCGCGCCGGCTTGCTGGATCTTACCGGCGATCTTTCGGGACTTTAGCCAGTCAGCCAGACAGAGACGGACGGCATCATGACTGACTGAGTGACTGCAGCATGGTGTCTCGTGTGCCTCTTTTGTCCGTGTCTGACAGCGACAGCTTGTGACTTTTGGGGGCCGGAGCTGCCTGTAATCTGCATCTGCACCTCAGCTGCGAGAAGGCGAAAAGTCGCACACGACACCGCACCAGGTCAGAGAGGCCCAGGACGCTCGGATGCTGCGGGTCGGGTACAGGTACTTGGACAGGTTCTTGATCCAAAAGGCGGGGCTAGAAGGTACTTGCTTAGTGAATCACGGACGCACGGGCTCATTGGAAAGAAACAGCAGCCAGAGAGGCAGGGATGTTCAATGCACTGATCGGAAGGCGCGTATCCACCCCGTCCCTTCCCTCCCTCTGGTCTGCCCAACCCGCCTTACGTGATGATGCGACTTTGCAGGAAGCCACGGCCAGGACCGACGAGTCCGCCCCGGTTTGAAGGAATTTTGGTGACGCCGGGACGGAGTCATGATCCAGTTTTTCCCATCGATTTTTTTTTCCTTTCCCTATTGCTCCCGACCGACCAATATCCTACGGTATATCGCGTGTTGCTGTTGTCGCGCGCACAACCATCTTTTAAGCTACGGAACATCTCCGTTGTGGATCGCATCAGTTGATCTAGAAGCTGCAGACGCTTCCTAGCAGACGACGTTAAAATTGCGATTTTTGCTTGTTTGCGATTGTTTTACCCGCATCGATGGGTTCGTCTTTTGTCTGTTTTTCTCTCAACCGTCGCAGAATCTAACAGGCCGGCCAGCTTCGTCTCGTCCGTCTCCAAACCCGCAAAGTCCACCCCCGGCCCCAGTCCGTCCATACATCGGTCATCATCGGCCATCGGAGTTTGCAGTGTACCTAAATTACGCCCACACGACACAGGATGGCTGTCGCGTGCTGATGATGATGGCCGCCGGTCTGGTCTGGTCTACAGGGCTGACCACCGACACCCAATTGACCCAAACCCCCTGTTCCCAACAATCTTCTTTGACATCCCCGGTCAATATGTCGCACTCTCAGCAACTGAAGAAGAAAGAAATCACACTGACGTCTCTTCCTTTGCGGCCCCTGAAATAAAATCATTTCGGTGAAACAGCTGCCACTCACCCGATTCTAAGATTATCGTCGTCCTCACTGCGTCAGCCTCCGTCGTCCCCCGTCGCTGCTGCGATACCGAATAATCAACCTGGACAATATGTTGCGCTGCGCACTGGACTGCGGACTGCGGACTGCGGGATACGCTGCGTCAATCGCGAGGCTGGCTGTCCACCTGCCGGCACCGGTACGACGACGGGTCGACGGAAGCGGATGATCATGGAAACGCCCGGGAATGAGGCCTGCTGTGGACGCGAATCTCGCTTTCGGGCCCCAATCGAATGGCTGCCCCTCGCGGGGTTATTGGGACAACTCAGCAGCGCCATCGTGGAGTCAGTCACAAAAAAAATGTACGATGCGGATGGTCGGGCAGGCCGTTGCGATGTGCCCTTGAGTGGCCTGACGAGAGGCGTTACAGACCGTCACTGTCAAAACGGGGCTTGAAGTCAGTGGCTTGCAATGGCTTCAAGCCCAACCGCCCTAGAAGCACGATTTCAAGCCAAAGCCAACGCCAACGCCAGCATGAAAGCCAGTGCTGCAGTGCCGGTACACTTATCTAATCGATCGCCCGCCGTCACCGGCACCGAGGCTCAAGTGCGGACGGCTCCTGGACTCCGGTCCGACCGACAGTCAGCGCGGTTTGAAAGGGGGGCAGAAAAACACTCTTTTGTTGTTGCTAGCCCCTTTCACGCGACATGCCGGCATCATCGAGGCTCTGTGAGGTGGCATCACCCTTGATGATTCAACAAGCGCGACAGAGAATGCCATCTCAACTACAGGTCATGATGCAACATCCGTCAAGTCTATCATCAACAAGCGCCACAGCCTCTCTTACCGCCTTGCGTGGTGCAGTTTGCAGCGGTCTGTCGGCGGGACCCCTGGTCCCCAAACTCTCTCTGCCTTACTGCGGTACGTGTATTCGTGCGAAGATGGATTAGAGGGAGCCAACTGGCAGTCGAACTGGATACGCCGTATGCGAAATGATTGGGACTGCGGTGACGACGACTCTTTGTCTTAGCGCCCACAAGGGGACAGACCAGTCGCAGGCCGCCGCAAGTGTCCGCGTGTTCGCCCACCGAAATGCTCCTTAGCCGGCGAATGCGAGCAAAAGCGAGGCAAGCCACTGGGTCGCTGGCGATTTAGTTGCCCACTGCAGCAGCCGCCTACCTTACCAGCCCGCTGTGTATCCGTAGCTGCAGCTGATGGTTGCCGCAGGGCCCCTAAACTCGGATCGCTCGGCGTCTGAAGTATCGGTACCTCGACCACCTCGGGCGAGCCCTTCCTGCCCCACCATGAGCTGCCGGTTGACTTCATCTTCTTTTTTTCCCGTCTCCACTTGGTGGACGCTGTTCCTGGACCCAGGCTCCCAACCTCACTCCGAGGTCGACCCAAACCATCCATCGCATGTTTGGTTCCCCACTGTCGTCATAAATTTTCCACCTAATTTTCAGTCCACCTTTCTTCTTTCTTCCTGTCCCGCTTGGCCGCTTGCGGAGGGAAAATTGTTTTTTCGCTTAATCCCGGGGTCCAGTTGTTTCCCGCGCGACCGCCCTCCGCCCAACCACGAATGCCTGGACGCCGCTGTCCGCCCTCGTCGGTGTCGGCCAAGAAGCCTGCTCCGTTTTCCCGTTGGCCGACTCTACAGTCTGCACCCATCTCCCGTCGGGCTACAAGCTCAATCTCGCTTTGTGCGTATACGCGAGGTGCAGATACGCGGATACGCAATTATACGCTCATCATCGCCCAATAAGGTGCGATATTTTCGACCGTGGTGGTCTCAAAGCCGACCGACAGACGAGACGGGTACACGGACGACACGGTCGTCAACTAATGGGACGATAGGTACCATCATCACGTTGACGGGTGACGGGATTGCGGCCGGCGCACTACACATGCAACAACGAGGGTTGACTGCAGCGAAACACTCTGCGCATGAGGTCCTGCGACCACGACAGAAGGGCAACAGCATCTAGACTAAATTGAGCGAACCCTCCAACGTCTTCATCGCCAATGTTACGCCTTCATACCGCGATAGAATCAGATTTCAAAACTCTCGTGATGTCGCATCCTTCTCGCATCACTCTTCGCATCCCGCGCCAACCCCCCAAAACGGCCCCTGCTTAGGGGTCGTCTCTCCCCCGCTAACTGGCATGCCCGCCAATCGAAAAGACGCCGTTGCACTCAATACCTCCGCGGCACACACCGAATGCGAAACAAGAGACTGCAAGATTCGAATCGTCGAGCTTGGGCCGCGCCTAGCCCGACTCGGTGCGCGGAGAACATGAGATAAGCATGTGGGATGTGGTTGCGATGGTTACCATCTCGGTCATGCGTGCGACAGATACATTTCTGGCTCGGCGGGGTTGTTGATTGATTACCTATAGTGCGTGCTTACACAGCAAGTCAGACGACCGGCGGGCGGATGCAGCAGCGCTCGCAGAAGCAACGCCGAGTGATTTGTGAGCAGACGACAGTCAAGCGGTATCGCGGACTTTGACCATGCCGAGCCCGACGATGTGCTGTGCGCCACATGGACCGAATGGACGCTCTCCCTGGCCTTCTGGTCTTGGCATTTCTGCAAGCCACACAAGTTAGGGATTTCCTCTCGACACCTCTTCGCCGCGCGCGCCATTGGTAGTCACCGGCTAGCAGCCACTCACAACCCGCCAACATCTGACACATGGGCTGTTGTTCCCTGCTGCGAATCTGGAAAGAGTCACCATCATGGATCACCCATCGACAAGACGGCGACCATTGAACAAGACGAAAAACCCATCAGGAGCTTCACGGCAGGCATGCCACTTTAGAGTCTTCCCTCGCAGCGAAGATCAACGAAGCGTCTTGACTAGATACACCGTCAATGTCCGTGGTCGCCGACAGACAGGCGACCATCGGAATGCAATGGATGCCATCATCAACATTCTCACGATTGATCGAGAGAGCTTGTCCGCACTAACCAACAGCTCGCCTCTAAATACACTCACATGGCCTGCAGGCCCTGTCCGTCACCGTATCACCTTGTCTCACCGCTCAACCCAAATACAGCAGTTGTCTGTGCAGATCCAACTGAGAGAGAGCGGTAGCACTCATCGTCATTGCCAAGCTCCAGCGCACTTGGCGGGCTTGGCAGTTTGACACCGTTTTGCTGCACATTGCAGAATACACACACCGAACGTGGCAGCCGGTCACGCTCGCGCGTACTCGCGTAACGTGAAGGTGACAGGGGCCTCGGCGGAAGTGTTTGCAGCAACCTCAACCAGTGTCGTGCGTCGGGTGTGCGTTGGTCCCCGCTGATCTGAGCCAACGTGCCAACCCGGCAGCACACGAAATGGGAGACTGATTTGAGCTCGAGAAATCTCCCCCCTGTGGTGTTATTGCACTTCAGCACCCACTTCGCCCAGAGCGTTTGCGGCTGCAATCGAGATTGTGAGCCTGCAAAACTAAAATTTGATGGAACAAGACCGACATGCCTTGCTGAGCGGACATTTTCCACTCCCTCTCCTCCCGACGTACCCCGTTTTCCACCTCGGAACCGTGGGAGCGGGACTTGGGTTGGCAAGGCTCCCCGAAATGAGCCTCTCCTTTTCGCTGGAATCCTTCCAATTTTTTTCAACGGGTCCTCGGGCCCGCCATCGACTGGAGCCTCCTTCTCGGCAGCGAGCTTGGGCAGCCCTGTCTTGGATGATGGATCAACAAAAAAAAGAGTATGAAAACACGCGCAGCCGCCGTCGTGCACGACCTCCGAGTGATCCGGGTGCCAAGACCCGCCAGCAACTTCGTGATACCGCAGCGGCTATAGGGAGGTAGAATACTTTGGTTGGTGGTCTGCCCACAAGAGAGATTCAGTCCCTCACAGTCGGTGAGAATAAGCTTACACTCACGAATCGCCATCTCAGCCCAGTGATTAGCGACCCTCCTACCGTCTCTCATGATCCGGCTATTCGCTGCTGTCGTCTCACATCATCCATGCGTCTCGCACGTTCCCTTTGCGAGTCCATCCGGCCAACCACGCGGGATGCTGCTCGTGAAATGTGACATTCTCATGCAAAACACATTGGGCCATGCTCACGGTCCTTTGCCTTCGATTGTGGCATGAACCAGACAGCGACGTGGCTCCTGTGGCCGAACTGCCGTCCGGGGTGTCTCTTCCCCAAGCGGCTCTAATTGGTTTCCATGCGCATAAAGCTGTGACAGCCCTTCCTGGCCATTTGGGTTGTCTACCGCAGTAGTGTCTGCCCTCGCGACTGGCATGTGCCTGCCGTGCGGCAGAGACACTTGCTGGGATGGGAGGGGGCACGATGGTTCACCGCAGAACAGGATCAGCCCCGTTCCAGAGTGTGGTTCGACGGCCCTCAACACCAGAGATGGGACTCGTCCGAGGTTGCGCGAATACCTTATTTCCGACTCAGCCGCCTGTTCATCCCCCTGAGTCGGGACTCTGTACGTCTTACACAATCCCACCCGGGCCCGTGCCGGCATTCGGCGTTAGACGGAGCCGACCTGCTGCAGTAATCACGGGCTAGTCTCGCGGAAAGCCCGGCCGAACAAAGAAGGCCTACCTCCTCGGTGGCCTGCCACAGCACCGAGATTCCACCGCTAAGCTCTTTCCGGAACGTCTTCGGCGCCGTACTCGAGATTCTGCTTACTCCTGCCCTCGACGTCAAGAAGGTTCAAGGACGGCATTCATCAGTCTTGGCAGCCAAAGCAACATGGCCTTTCCATGTTTTCGCCTTCCCCCCTCCTCCTCGACCTCTTCCATACATTGGACAAAAGTGTTTCAAGTCACCCGAACGGGAGCATCCGGTCGGGCACGTTCTGTCCTCATTGGAAGGGGACCTGAGCTGAACACCCGCCGATCACTTCTGGCTATGGACCTGCCTCGTGGGAGATCCTTGGTGATGGGGGCGCGGGCACGCATAATGACTCTGCAGCAGAAAGCATGTTTTTGACCGTGCTGTCATACCTGTCTTGGCGGGAGGTTTAATCCTCTGCCGGACCTTGAGATATGGTTTTCTTTGCGTCTGGAAGTACAGAGCATTTCTGTCCACTGATCTGTTTTATTTATACATTTGCCTTCGTTCTATGAGTGTTCTCTAAACGGGCGGAGAGAGTTCAACCACTCAACCACGTTGAAATGGTGTGAGGGATAAGCCACCCTTCCACCTCCTTATATATCGCCCCCCGCGGGAAACCTGGCACGGCCTCCTGTGGAATGATTGGCGACTTAAGCTATTAAAGCTGCTCGAAAAGCGTAAGGCTCAATGCTCTCTGCGTGCTCAAGCAGGTTTCCGGGGAACGGGCTCTACTTTGAGTCTAAAAGAGAGGGAAGCTTGGCTACTTAGCAAGCCCGCTTGGCTACTTGGACTCCTTGGCGCCAATGCTGTAGTTGAGATGAAGAACATCTCCCCGCCGCACCCGCTTGACGTGAGGCTGTCCGCATGACATTAGTCTCCTTCTGGGGGAAGCAAGTCCACAGAGGCGAAGACGGTGGTTGGCGGGTTCGGTCACGCGGGGGGTGGGAAGCTGTGACCAGGTAGCCAGATGGCATGAACTGCTATGATGTTTCCAGCCGACGGCGACGGAAGTTTGGCAGAGCTTTGCTTGCTATATGGTCCTTGTTGCTGGTCGGGGAGGGTGTCTGGGGAATCTTCTCCGTTGATGGGAAGGGGGCGGCGGCAAATGGTAGTGATCTTGGAGATGGAATTCCGAGGAATTGGGTATCTAGCTCGGGAGGGATGAGCTTAGCTGGAGCTGATTTCCTTCTTGGACCACGAGGGGGATAGCTTGCCCCGGGAGGCGACTTGGTTTGCCAAGACCGTCTTCGTGTTGGCGAGCAATGCTCATGCAATCTTGCTCGTCTCTGAAGCTGTTTGGGAGTGATTGAAGCCTTCGTGAGTTTCCGTCTTGGTGAGAAATGGTCAATAACCAGCCGATACTGCATTGTGGTAGAAGAGATGAGCTGAGGCAAAGGTTGATCCGGGGTCGCGGGGTTGAACTGAAGATGAGAGTCGATCTGAAGCTGTCACTGAGGCGAGACACATCCCGCCACGGACACTGACCAGATTACCCAAAGTAGATGTTTCTTTCACGATGGTCTTCACTTTGCCGCTTCGCACAGATGGCCAAATCTCCAATTCGCCATTCCGAGCCATAGGAAACTCCCCAAACGGCATCTCGACAAACCGCATAATCCCCACGCCACGTCCGTGTCGTCTCTGGCACAGGCTTTCAAACACTTCCAGAGACAAACGACAAATGGTCCCGCCCAAGCTTGAGCCTCTGAGCGACCCAACGAGGACGCAGTGTATCACTAATCCAGGAACCCTCAGGGGCGGCGCCGCATTTGCCGAATCAGGATTTACGAAGGCGGGAGTAGTGGCGGTGGTACGGCATGGCGCTGCAGGTCGGACGCGCGCGTGACCGATCGGGGGACCCAATCATCGGGGCCGCGGTGGAGAAAGTCTCCGGACCGGGTGGTGGTGTCACGTCGCCGGGACGCGGGTCTGCGGCGCGGACGCGGGCCGGGGGGGCTTTGTGAGACCGCGTGATGAGGCTTTTTCTTCCCGGACGGCCGATCGTTCAGGGGATGGGCTATCATGTGGTGACAGTCCATCTTTTTGGATCACTTACGGTGCGGTCGACCTGCCTGATGGAGTTAAGACGTTGATTGCGGCTGTTGGAGATGTCTTGGGTTGTTGCTTGGGATTGACGATATAAATGAATCCAATTTTGCTGTTGAATAGAATTCTAGAAGCCATGTTTACGCTCTCTTTTTAAAGCAGATATTGTGAACAGGAAAAGCTCAAAATGGCTCGCAAACCGCCTCAGCCACTCCAGTCAATGCTTTCAGCGGACGAGATCGTCCCTATGATCAAACGCCTGCTCGCAGAGGAATCCTCTATCCGTGACAGCCTCACTAAAACCATCTCACCCTCCGAAGCATGCTACGCCAACGTCATTGCGCCAATCCAAGCTGTCGATGATGCAATTCAGGGGGAGGCGGGCGTCTATGGCATGCTACGCTACTCCGGCCCTGACGAGTCAACCCGCGATGCAGTCCAAGAGGGGCAGGAACTCTGGTCGGAAGCCAGTGGAGAGAATCTCAAGCGGAAGGACGTATACGAGCTTGTCCAAGCCGTCAAAGATAAGAACGAGAATCTAGGGTACGAAGAGCGGAAGGTGTTGGATGATATGTGGTCGGATTTTCGACGTGCCGGGCACGGGGCGCTTGATGAGGAACAGATTAAGACGTACCTTGGCCGACGAGTGAGGATCGAAGAGCTGAAGAGAGAATTCCAGAATAATTTGAGCGGAAAGGGCAGCGGTGTATGGTTTGACAGGGCAGAATTGGAAGGGGTTTCGGCACAGGAGATGGCAAGGTGGAAGGTTGAGGACGGGAAGGTGTTTGTGCCGTTGGAGAGGGGTGACAACGAAGCTGTTCAGAGATACGCGAACAGTCCTGAAACGAGGCGGAGAATGTTTGCGGCGTTTGACGTCCGGCTGGCGGAAAACGTTCCCCTGTATAAGGAGATGATCATTCTCAGGGATGAGAACGCGAGGATGTTGGGGTACAGGAACCATGCCGACTTCCGAATTCGGGAGAGAACCGCCCCATCGACGGAGTGGGTTGATGAGTTTTTGAACGAGTTGACGAAGGACTTGGTGCCGCAGGCAAAGAAGGAGATTGAAAGGCTTGAGGCGAAGAAGAGGTCCCATCTCGGCGTGGAGGAGACGGAGATCCTGCCCTGGGACTACCAGTACTACACTCGGCTGCTGGAGGAAGAATCCAACGTCGAGCACGAGTTGATATCGGAGTACTTTCCGCTGCGACACACTCTGTCATCGATGCTGGGGTTGTTCCACCAGTTCCTTGGACTGGAGTTCGTACCTGTCCCGGAGGAAGACTTGGTTGGAAAGCTGTGGGCTGAGAACATTGAAGTCTGGAGCGTTTGGGAGGGACGAGGGGAGAGAAAAGGAGAGTTTGTGGGCTATCTGTACGCTGATATCGTCTGGAGGGAGGGCAAGTATCGCGGGAACTGCAATGTCAACCTGCAATGTGTAAGTAACTTCCAGACCACTTCCGAGCAAATGCTAACAAGTCACAGAGCTACGTCAAAGGAGACGGGACCAGAGTCTATCCCGCTACAATTCTCATGTGCGCTTTCCAACCACCATCGGCAGCATCTTGCGCCCTCCTCAAGCACCGACAAGTCGTCACGCTCTTCCACGGGATGTCCTCATCCAACCTTTTTTCAACTACTTCTAACACTAAACAGAACTGGGTCACGCCCTCCACGATCTCATCTGCCGAACAAAGTACACCCGCTTCCACGGCACACGCGTCAAGCCTGACTTTGGTGAGGCCCCAAGCACCATGCTCGAGAACTGGTGCTGGATGCCAGATGAGCTGGTCAAGATGAGCCGGCATTACACCCGTGTTGACCCGGCCTATGCGGCCAAGTGGAAGGAAGACCATAGTGGTGCCGAGTTGCCGCCCGAGAAGATTGACGACAAGGTTGTGGCGCGATTGGTTGAGATCCGCAGCTTGAATCGCGCCCTGTGGTTTTTGAGGCAAATGTAAGTCGAGAATTGTGAGTTTCGTGAGTGTGTGAGACTAATTGTGGCAGCCTATTTGCCAAGTTCGACCTGGAAGTCAACAACCAGAAGTCTACTGAGGCAGTGAGGGAGTTGGACGAGGTCAAGCTTTACAACGACCTCAAGGAAGCCCTCACCCTGATCAAGAATCCCGAGAAGAAAAGTGTTGGACACGTCCAGTCGAACCATCTCATCACGCTCTACGACGCGGGATACTTTTCGTATCTCAGGCAAGTAATCTCTGACAATCATCCGCGCAGCCGAAGCTGACGATGCCTCTGCAGCGCGCACGCCTTCGCGGCAGACTTCTTCGAGTTCAACTTTGCCAAAGACCCGCGGAACCCCGACGCCTGGGACCGCTACCGTCACGGGATTCTAGAGTACGGGGCGAGCAAGCAGGAGATGGACTTCATGACCGAGTTTCTTGGTCGCGAGCCTGGGCCAGGTGCCCTTCTTAGGAGCCTTGGGCTGTCGACTTCCTGAACATCTGGTCGGAAGGATGAGTGTGGCGATGTCTTGCCTCTTCGACAGATAAAAAGACATAAAGGGGCTATTGAGCTGTCATGTCGCGGATCATATCAGAAAATTGATCAACTCGTGTAAATGGTGTATCAAGAGGGGCAATGCCGAGACTCAAGTTGATATAAAACCCCTCGGCTGTGTCAGATGAAGTAGTTATGTCGTGATTGATCAGCCCAATGTATTCAGCCTCGACATCCGAATACTCAAGAGAGGGGAATAGCAAGCCTCAGTATACATGCCCATTGACCTGACTCTCCTTCTCAACAGCTAGGTTGCTGAAATTATCAGTTCTGGGGTAAATGTATCGTGCGGGTCGTCTTTAGCCTAGTTTCTCGTCGTGAAGGGAAAGAGCGCGGATATGCTCTCCATGGCCGCTGCTTTGCCGATCTCGATCAGTGTGGAGATGCATAGCTGAAGCTGAAGCGAACAGCCGCGACGTGAATGCATTGCATCACGCCTTCACAGCTAACAGGAGCACATCTCGTTGACGTTACGCTGACTGTCACGTCCTGACCGTCACAACTCCAACCGCACAATCACAATCCGAGTCAGACAAGACCGAGTTTTGCATTCTTCATGTCATTATAGGGCTTTCCATCCGAGTCCTGTTGTTGATATATGCTATAGGAATCCGCCCAAACATCAAAAACGAAAAGAAATGGGGGTGCCGCGAGACGCCCACCCCTCGTCCAACGACGGAGCCAGTCCGCGGACATCAACCCAAGGTATCTTGTTTTCCTTCTCTTTCCTCTACCTGACCCATCAAGCTCTCTGGGCATGGGGCCCTGCCCAGAGAGCAACGTGAGATCGGGGAGCCAGGTTCGGTGCCGTCTCATCGTCGCGTGGCCGCCCTGCGCGGGCGCCGCGCATGTGCAAGAACGCCCGCCACGTATTCCCAATGCCGAGGTAAAGTCTTGGGCGGCTATCGAGAACTGAATACTCCCACAGAGTGCGACCCGTTTTGGCATTCTCATCGGGGGCAATGACTTTCACACTTAGTCCTACACCGCCTCGAGACTATCGTCGCAGTGCGGGACCGCTCCACAATCCTTTGCTTGTCTCAACGACCTTGTTCTGCTCACTGCCCGGACGCAGGCTTGCGGGCACGCTGGTCGGTGTCGGTCCCGCATCTGTCATGACAACGTCGTTCTGATTGTCCGCCTCGGGCTGGGTGCCGTAGCCCGAATCCTTGTGATTTGTGTTGCCCATGCTGATGGCGCTGTCGTCCTTCTTCGCGTTGGGTGGGGACTTGAGCCCGCGATCGGGCTCGCGGGACTTGGCGCCATCCATCAGGTTCTGTTGGCCCTCGCGCAGCTTATTGATGGCACGAACCGTGTCAATGGCAGCATGCAATGTCCGGCGGGCGTTGAAGTTCTTCTTGACCGTGGGCAGCAGGTTCTGGCCCTCACCCTCGCCGTTGAGGTAGCCCGCAACGAAGGGGTGCTGCAGAGCCTCGTGCGCCGTCATGCGCTTCTTCGGGTCGATGGTCAGACACTTGCGAATGAAGTCCTTGGCGTGCTCGGAGACGCCGCGCCAGTAGTCGAAGGGGGTGAAGCTGTAGTCGGCGTTCAGGATGGCTTGCATCTCCTCGAAATCGCTGTCGCGGTCGAAGGGGGTGTATCCACAAAGGAGGAAGTATGTGATGACGCCGAGGGCCCAGACGTCTACGGGCTTGCCGTGACCAATCTTCTTGAAGATCTCGGGGGCCATGTAGCCAGGAGTACCGCACGTCGTCGTCAACACGTGGAACTGCTCCTCATCCATAATACGACTCAGCCCAAAATCAGCAATCAAGAGGTCGGCGTTATCTTCGGGCGTGCGGAAAAGCAGGTTCTCGGGCTTCAGGTCTCGGTGGACGATACCGTGGTCGTGGAGGTAAGCAACGGCAGAGAGGGTGGCGCGGATGAGGTCTGCGGCGTCCGACTCGTAGTAAGAGCCTTTTCGGCAAATGCGATCGAACAGTTCACCGCCGAGGGCCAGGTCGGTGACAAGGTAGAGATTGTTCATCGTCTCGAAGTAGTCGACGAGGGTGAGAATGTTTTGGTGGCCCATGGAGACCTTTTTCAGGACTGCAATCTCGTTGCGGACCTGCAAAGCATGTTAGTCGGATCGGACGCCTCAGAGTACCGCGAATCAGCGAACCATGTGCTCTCTGCCGGCCATCAATCGCTTGTTAATGACTTTGGCGGCGTAGTAGCGACCGGTGTCGATGTGGACGCACTCCTTGACGACGGAATACGAGCCAGCACCGAGCGTCTTGCCGACCTTGTACCTGCAGGGCTGGACCTGAGGCTTGTCAGAGCCGTTCGTAGTCATTGTCGCGATTGTCTGTAGGGTATCGAGACGCAAGGTGAGGCCGCGAGGAAGCCCTGCGGTCGAGGGCTGTCGAGGATGTGGTGGATTGAAAGGTCGGTCGGGGGTCGCGAGATCAAATTGTTGGCGGGGTAAGCGCGGTCGGTGTTGGGGTCGCCTCGACTGCAGCTAGCGGTAGTTCGGTCTGTTGGCTCGTCGGTCGGTCCTTTGTTTAGGAGCTGCAATGCTGGGGTAGACTTTGAGCGTTCGCTTCGAGATTGTGCTTCAAAGGCCGAGGTCGTGGTTCGTTGGAAGTTGCAGAAAGCAAACAGCTGCTGACAGGGCGGACAAGTCGAGAAGTTGTGTGCTCGTTCTGCTTGGGCAGTTGGGCTGATGATCGACAGTCCCCGGCAGCGGCACTGCAGTGTCGACTTCCCCTTCAGAGGGTCTCGCGGGGCTAATTTGAGCCAGGGATAATTGCGACCAGAGATAGATGAAGGGGGTGATGCGCTGTCACTATGACGCTATGTCGCAGATCAATCTGATGAGGTCTTCAAGCACGCGATGCGCCGCAAATACAGACTCGATAGACGGCAAGCAGCAGCAAAGGATGGCGAGAAAGCGGGAAGAAAAGGCACAGTAGAAGAATCGGAGGATTCGAGCTGAATTAGACGGCACGGGAAACAGACGAACGAGTGGATTCGTGTGTAGCACTAAGAAAATCCCGTGGAACTAGGGAGCTTAGCGGTGCCAGCTGGAGACATCAGGGACTCGGGGTCCCGCAGCTGGGCCCCGGACAGTGAGACAAGGTCGCTGGTGGCCCCCAGCTAGATGCCGTTTTGGCCTCTCTACCTTGGGCATAATCACCTCGAGTTTCCCCCGCCATGTATGCATGGCATGTACCTTCATCAACCCATTCTCCTTTTCCTCGCGTTGTATCTCCTCGATCCAACGCAACCAGAGGCGCGTCTACGATGGAGGTTGAGTGGTGACAGCCGCCCGAGGGTGGAAGCGGCCCGGGCCCAGCCAGGAGTCCCAGGTCACAGCGAGATATGGCACCCGACATCACTCCCGGCGCGAGCACGGGGGTTCCCCACCACTGCTGCTACTGGCCCGGCATGGATTTTGAAGCAGACCCCAACAACCTCCCGTCTTTCAGCCGCAGTCCTATCATCTCTGCCATAAGCAAGAACTTCTTGGCTGTCTTTTGCTTGATATGAACCGGCACGGTAGCTGGCGGATATCGTTGGCAAGCAGACGCTGAAGGATTCTCGGCATTCTGAGCCATCGGAGAGGTGGCCGTGCTTTCTACATTTACCTGGTACACACATCTTACAACTTCGTCCAGCCCCTGTCGCATTACGCGATGGAGTTCACCTATTTGCATCAGTCAGTTCCCCAGCCCAAACAGCATCAACTAATTTCCCACGAGCCCATGGACAGTCCAGTCCGTCTTCCTGGAAGTAGGAACCACGAACCAGACTCACAGACGGCAATCCCGATTCTGTATCTCCCCAAAACCTGAGTCAAAAGTTCAGGGTCCAAGCCTGACCCCTCTTGCTTGCCGCCTGGCTGGCCCTTAGCTTGGCTGGGCCTGACCCCACCCGCGACGATGGGATGTTTGCGTGTCTCAGCCAACCATCGCAAGGCGAACTGAAAGTTTGGGCACGTGTCGTGACTCAGGGTGGCTGTCCTTTCAAATTCTCTGGGGGCTAGAGCCGCATGGAGGCGCTCTAGTCGAAAGACGCCCGGCGGTTCTGCTTCTTGGAGCTCAGGTGCTTCTTTTGCTTCAGTCGGCCTTCGTTGAAAGATTTGGCTCTGCGGGGATGTCAGCTTTTGATGCGGTGAAACGTGACATGTCAGCCCACATTTCTGCATGTTTCTTCTTCTTTTCATTGCTCGTCTCTCCCGGCACTGTTTCGCGGTATATCCTTTGTACCTCGTCGATGAGCTTTTGCTGGTTCTCATCCGAGTTGGCGGTCCTCTGACGATGCTCCTGAGCCTGGAACGTCAAGGAGTCTGACCTTGCCGTATAGTACTTGGACTCTCTGATGCCCCGATGCAGCAGTTTTGGCAGCACTGGGAGGAGGTCCTTGACGGGCCAAGCAGTGATTGCTTTACTCTCGGTTCTGGTCGGCGTTAGTGAATGGCCCATGCCTTGTCACCATGCCCAGCAACCCATGCAAGCGTGAATAAACCTACTTGTTGACATGTTGCCCTCCAGGACCGCTTGAACGCGCGTAACTTGTTTGGCCTCGGGGTAGTTGGCTTCCGTCAAACGTCTTGTGCCATGATCTCGCCTGCTTGAGTTCCTCAGGATCAAAGGACTCTTCAAAGGCCTGAAACCTTGCCCAACGGATGGAATGTAGCGGCTGGAAAATAGGTCTGAAGACTGATGGTCGTACAGACTGGATAAGGCTGGCCATTGTCTTCATGATGTTTGCAGATTCGAAGTTTTCACACAGACGCCAAGGGCAGGATGGGCAAGCAGGCCGCTTCTACCCAATATGCTGTGTACTGAAGTGAAGAGCCGACTGGCCAATCACCGACGAGTAGAGATGCCAAAAAGAGTGATGAATGCCGTCCTGCTGGTGTTCATCGACAATCAATGTTGGTGGAGCTCGATGATGAGCGACAGCTGTACCGTGCGACTCGTCATTTTGCACCGTACTTAGCACGGCCTCTCATTCGGGACTAGTGGCACGCGTCTACCGCCTTCGGTTAGCGCCGTTTGTGGCTCTGAACCGTTTTCCCGAGGTGACATTGGTCGACTCTGCAGCGACAGATCGGCCAGGCCAGGCCAGGCCCAACCCAAGGGCGGGCAAGCAAGCACAAGCACAAGCAGCCTTGTGGTTGCACTTGCAGTGGCAGACGGGAGCGACCTGGTGCGCGGGAAACGGGAAACGGGAAAGAGCTTGGGCTGCCTGTCTGCCTCCGCTCCGCTGCCTGCCCTCCCACCCACCTTACCACGCCCTGCACCTATGGTAAGGCAGGTAGGCCGCCCAGCCCACCTACCGACTTCTTCAGATTTTTCTTCCCACGCGGCCTCGTACCTTAATTTTGCTTAACCTTTTTTCCCACCACCGCAACACCCGTTGGCTCTTTCTCCAAGCTACATCCAACCTGCGGCTACCTCTTCCCGAACCTCTCGGTGCCCACGGTTCTCAAGGTCCAACGCCAAACGGTCTTCTCCCTCTACTCTACGTCCATCTCCCAGCCTGACCGACATTCTCTCTCCCTCTACCCTTCTCGCCCTGGACAATAAGCTTTTCGAAGATATTTGGTAAATTGCCTGCCATCGTTGGGAGAGCTGCCGATAGCTCATTTTTCTTTCGTCTGCTCATCGGAGACTCCCCCGTGTCTGCAATCTCTTCTTCTATTTCCGCCTGCTGCTCCCCCGCCTTCGTTTCCATTCCCCCTCTGGAAACCCCCAAAACCAATCAATCAACCGTGCTTGCCTGCCTTGCGCACATGACGACACAGCCGCGGCTCGACTAAAATCAGAAAACAAACGAGGCGTCCGGTCGCCTTGTCGTCAATTTCTTCCTGACATAAAACCCATCTTCTGATCCACTCCAACTCCCATCTCCCGGACTCCAGACTCTGAGCTTTGCCAATTCCGCCAGCCTCATCCACCGGCCCAGCGAGCACACAGCTGTCCCGCCGCCCATCGTCACTCTCGCGCGACATCGCCAGCAATTTGATGCCCGAGCCAGAAGCCACTCCGGAGTTCCAGGCTACTGCCGCCGACCTCTCGCCTCTTTCTCCATCCCCTCTGCACTCCGCCGCTCCCGCCGTTGTGCCTGTCCTCCAGGATACTGCTGATATCCTCGATGCAATGTCCACCCAAACTAACGCGACCGCCCAAGGCGGCCTGAACGCAGTCGCTCCCGGGTACAAGGCTGCGGCTGAATTCACCAACGGCACCATCAGCCATGACGCTGCTGCCGACGCCAACGCCAACGACCAGGACGACGACGACGACAGCCTCAACGCCTATGGAGAGGAAGAAGAGACGAGCGCGGACAAGGTGCAGGAGCAACAAGTGGAGCAAGATGCCGAGGATGAATACCTCAAGTACCTCGACTCTCAGGTCGAGGAAGGCGCTGAACAGGATGATGTATCAAAGGCACCAGAATCCATGCACAATTCCGCCGCGTCTGATTCCTTGACAACCCATCAAGTGGTTTCTCCGCCCGTCGCTGATCCGTCCTCGGCCCGCCCTGCCGTCGCCCAGCAATCAAGCCCATCAGCTACCGCCACCTCGCGCGATGCCCACGTCGAGGATGACCCCGCCATTGAGATTTCTCAACTGCTCACTGAGATGACCGGCCAGGCCAGCGATGCCGACGATCAAAGCCCGGCTGGCGCCGCCAATGCCTCTGCCACTGCTCAGAACCATGAAGCCCAACCCGCCTCAAGCTTGTCATCGTCCGCCGCTGCCGCCACCCTTCCTCCAAGACCTCCAATGCCGACCCAGGCATCTGTCATCTACTCCAATCAGAACCCCCATCCATCCAGTACGGCCGCTCCGTACGTAGCCGCGGGTGCACCCGGCACCACGCCCGTCCAAATGACTGCGCCGCCGTACTCCAATCACCCTGATACTACTGACCGCAAGTCGCACTATGACCAGTTCCTCGAGGTCGAGCGCTCCTACATGGCGGAGGCCAAGTGGGATAAGTTTCCAGATGGCTCACGCATCTTTATTGGTTCGCGCTCTCTCTCATCAGGCCGACCTGACGGCGCCATTGACTTCTTTTCAGGCAATCTGTCGAGCGAACGTGTCTCCAAACGCGACGTATTTGAAATATTTTGCAAATACGGCCAGCTCGCCCAGATCTCCCTCAAGAGTGCCTATGGCTTCGTCCAGTACCACAACCTGGAGGATGCCCGAGCCGCCATGGAAAATCTTCAGGGCATTGAGATCAAGGGACGCAAGATCCGTAAGTGTTTCCAGGAGGAACGGGAGTGAGGCGAAGCTAACCTTCATTCAGACCTTGAGTATTCGAAAGTACAAAAGAGCAAGGGCGGCAATGAGCGTAACCGTTCACCCGACCGCGCCGGCCGTGGTGGTCGACAGTCAGGCCGTCAAGACCGGCATGAGGGAGGCCACAACGACCGACGCCGGGACGACTACAGACCTGCCCGTAACGCATCTCCTCGCCGGAACGGCCACGCTAGAGGCGACAGCTATGGCAGAGATGGTCACGGCCGGGATCGTTACTACGACGACCGGGCTCGAGGCCGTTCCAGATCCCCACAGAACCACGGCCGTAACGACAATTACCGCTGGCGCGAGCCCAGCCCGCCCAAGGCATATGGCCGGCCTAGTGGAGGAGAACTTGACCTCCCTCGCCGCTATGGCAGTGAGGTTCCGGACGTCCAAATCCTTCTTCTCCAAGAGCTCGCCAACGAATTCGTCGCATGGGTTCAGCAGCCTTTCACCGAAAAGGGCCTCAGAGTTGCTGTTATGTTCTTCAACCCCAGATTCCCTCGCGAGGCGCTTATCTCACGACTGGCCGCGGAGGGTGTCCATGGCGTCGTCGATCTCGACATGCAGGCTCACAACTACGGACGGATTCCTCTGAGAATTTTCAAGCATGTCCCTGGTGGCCAGGCCCTGTTCGAAGACTACCAGGACATTGAGCCCAAGATCGCGGCAGAGCTCGTTCTAAGGCAAAAGGCCAATGCAGCCCCGCCATATCAGCCTCCCCCACAGCAGCCCGCCTACCCAGGGTACAACGGTCAACCTTATGGAGGCCAGCCCCCTGCCCATGCGCCCGCCTACCCTCCCCAGGGACAGCGCCTCCCGCCTCAAGCTGTTCCTCAGGCCCCAGCCATTAACCAGGCTGATATTGCGAACATCATGAGCGGCGTCGATAACACCACCCTGCAGCAGCTGCTGGCGCACTTTGGCGCGCAAGGAGGTGCAAACGGTGGACCTGCGGCCGCGCAGATCCAGGCAATGCTTGGCGGTCTTCAAGCTGCACCTGCACCTGCGCCTCAGCCTGCTTCGTATGGCGGTCAGGCTTACCCCGTCAATGGTGCTGCAAACGGCCATGCTAACGGTCACCCTCCTTCCGCGCCCGCGGGCGGCGATCAGGCCGCGCAGGTTGAGAACATCATGGCCCAGCTGGCCAAATACCGACGGTGAAAGTGATAAAAGGAGTGGATTGCGGAGTTTGACGAAGACATGATGGGCGGGGCTCTGTATGTTTAAAACAGGCGTTCGGACTACAAAGACTACGGGCGGAAAGTGATTATAGATTCAAGCAGTACGAGGCTTTTGTAGGGCTCGACTACCACTAAAGCACCGCGCTTCTCTTCACCTTGACTGGGAACCAAAAAGTTGCGGTTGAAAATCGATGTGGGGACACAAAGATGTATTTTTTACGATTACCATAACAGCGGCCTCCGCCCAACTCAACAAAGACAAGAAATCATCTCATAACTCATGTCAAACGTCTTTTTCCCCTCAGGTGTCTTTAGCCAAGTCAAAACATATCTTACAGCTTCTCGGCAGGCTTGTTGAGGAAGGCTGTGCACTCAATCTCAACATCAGTGCCGAGTGGGAGTTGGTAGACGGCAACGCAGGTACGGGCCTGTTTTTGACGTTAGAAGCGCTCACCCTGGGATCCAGAATGGGATGCCGACTCACAGGCTTGGGGTCAAAGTTGAAGAACTCGTCGTACGCCTCGTTCATGGTCGCGAAGTCGGCCATCTTAGTGATGTAGACATTGACCTTGACGGCGTTGCGGAGGCTGCTGCCCGACGCCTCGAGAACGGCGGAGAGGTTCTTGAGGGCTTGGCGCTGGGTTGGGTGTCAGTCTGAACTCGGCTCCTTGCTTTCGAGTGAGGGATTATTATGAGATAAGGGTGGGATAAGACGTACAGTGCGGTCTTTGACGGTTCCCTCGGCCTGGACCATGCCGGGCTTGTCGGGCAGGATGCCAATGTTGCCGGAGCAGTAGACCATGCCGTTGTACTTGATGGCCTGGGAGAATTGGGGGAGGGGGGCTGGGGCGGCGGTGGTGAGGACCTTTTCGACTTGAGCCATTGCTGCGGTGTTTCTGAGTTGACTTTGTGGTGAATCGGGATCAGTGAACGGAGGTTATTACTGAGGCTTTATAAAGATATGAATGAGAAAGGGGTTTGTCAGATTACGAACTTCTGAGTTGAGGTTGAGGGATGATAAATCATCAGCACTTCGGCGCGGGGTCGGAGGAGGAGTGGGGCATCGGCCGCGGCGGGGGCTGGGCGATAGGGCCGGGTAGGGAGTAAAGGGCGTACTTGATGGGTTTGGTCAACCCCGGTAATTTGTCCATCTGTGACCGAATACGCCTTGAAACACATACTTTGCAACAGTTTGGAATATGTTTGTCCGTGTCAGCCACACATTCAAGATCTCCTTACACTGGACTTCTTCTCCAACCACAGGAACTTGGTTGTGTATCGACGGCGGTGCCATTGCCCGCGGGACGGAGAAAGGCGGGGCAGTTCGGTCGGCCGAAGCCGGCTTCTATTCCAAACTCATTGTCGACGAATTACATGCAGGTCTCACAACCTATTGATTAGCATGACAAAATCATACGAGGAATATCTTTTGCCATTGCTTGAACGTCGTACATGACATAAAGCCTCATAAAGTTTAAACCTAGATTTGATAGGTTCACCAGTATCCTCACCAAGTTGACGAACACGAGTTTGCCCATGTGACATGCACTAAAGTCTAGAACGTAGGAAAGTTGCCAAACGTACATTTCCCTTACGTACTGCCACCTCCAGAGGAGTTTCTCCGTTTCGCCCCGATGGAATTGTGGCATCTGCGCCACCGTCCATCAAGAGGCGAGCGGTCGTGACCGACGCCTTGAGATAACAGACCAATTCACACACCTCGTAAAGGGGTGTATACCCAGACTTGGACTTGGCATTAGGATCAGCGCCTAGCCACAGAAGAAATCTGACGTCGAGCAACTCATAGAAAACCGCAGCGGCTCCAAGTGCGGTTCTATTCCTCCGGCTTATCTTATTCAACTTGCCTTCCCGAACCGCAAGAAATATATTCTCCACTTGTACCGACTTTGAGAAGAAATCGAGCCAAAGACCATGGTGTTCGAACCACATCACTCCTGCTATATCCTTTTGCTTGTGATCAGTACCTGCTTCGACTAGTAAGCTCACCAGGCGACCATTTTGTTTCTGATCGGGCCTGATGGCGAATAAAGGCGTCTGCCGTTGGTTGTCGGAAAGTTTCGCATCAGCGCCTCTCTTCAACAACAGCTTGGCGACATCAAAGGCGCCTAGACGACATGCTTCAAATAAAGGCGTCAGTCCTAGCCTATCTCTCTTGTTGACCTCGAAGTGTGGTTTAAGTAGTCGTTTCGCCAATCTATATTTTTCCTTTGAGAATGAAGGGGCCTTGCCGTTCCTATCCATTAATTGAATATCGGCACCGGCATGTCTCAACACGGAGACGATTGCCAGATTGTCGTATGCGCAGTCATGAAATACTGGCGTTCTTCCTAAGTTATCGGTGCAGGCGACGTCAGCACCCAAGTTAAGTAAAGTTTCCACAGCCGATACGTTTCCATATCGTGCAGCGATATGAAGAGCTGTCTCTCCTCTACTATCCTTGCGTAGAACATCGACACCATAATCGATGAGCATTTTGACAACCGTCCCTTCAGCAACTTGCGATGCCAGATGAAGAGGGAGAATGTCGCATTCAGGCGGATTGGGCTTGGCACC
Source organism: Colletotrichum theobromicola (assembly GCA_014705045.1). Taxonomy (NCBI): domain Eukaryota; kingdom Fungi; phylum Ascomycota; class Sordariomycetes; order Glomerellales; family Glomerellaceae; genus Colletotrichum; species Colletotrichum theobromicola. Next base: position 40,915 of record JABGLZ010000140.1, read on the forward strand.
ATGTTCGAGTACGAGTCTTGCCAAAGATTGAGTTCCACTTTGGATAGCAATCGATAAACAGGTTTCTGGTCGGATGTTCGTGGTGTTGGTATCAGCGCCATTCTCCAAGAGAAATTGCGTCGAGAGCTGATCATTGTTTCGAATGGCTGCTTGTAGAGGCGATTCAAAATCAGTGCCCACAAAGTCGAATTGAACGCCCTTCTTCAGTAAGAGTCTGGCGCAGTCAACTTGACTTTCCTGTAAGGCAAGGTTCAAAGAAGTACTCCAACGCCATTCTGGTTTATCAACGTCTACCTCTAAACGTCGAGAAGTCTTGCACGCGCTCTCTTGAACGTTTGTTATGAAAGGCGGGCGAGTATCCAGGACCGTGTTATGGCGATTAGCAGAATATTCCTTTGAGAGAAGCATATGGACAATCTTATATTTCTTTTCGACGTCGACTTTCCTCTCAGTAAGGACACCCTTTTCGACAGCGAAAACAAGCAACGGATTTCTTGTTGAGTCTTGTACATTTGGATCTGCCCCCGCATTTAGCAGCAGCTCAACAATATCAACATACTGTCTGTCCACAGCTACCCAAAGATGTGTTTGATTGGCCCATAGAGGCCGGTTGATATCTTCAGGCGTCATGTGACACAGTAAAGTTTTTACTATATCAGTATATCCCATATCGACGGGCGCATGAAGAGGGGTTTTGTATTGCTGATTCGGCGACGCCGGTACTCGGTCGTCTTGCGAAAGTATCGCCTCAACAAGTGATGCCAAACCAAGATATGCACAAATGTACAGGATACTTGGATCTGGACCGTATCGACGTGTCTTGTGTTGTTCGAATAGGTTCTTTATTGCAACCCAGGTCGCTAATGACGCCGAAATCTCACGAATGAAAGAGATCTGCGAAACCCCCATTCTTTCAGCAAAGTCGGCATGATATAACATGTGGTCGGAGGCGTATTTAAGAAACGGGAACTTTTCGGCAATTTGAAGTCGCTGTGACATTTTTGCCGTGGATGACGGCTCACGAAGGGGGTCTTCGGGTGACAAGAAAGAAGTGATATCGATCTTCAGGTAAGAGTGGCAGCATATCTTCAGTCGGTCGTGGCTCTTTCCTTCAGGGTCGTTCCCAAGTCTTGGCCACAGCGATTGAAGTCCCTTCTCTTTCAACAAAAAGTCTCGCACCGATTCGTGAATGAACTGGACAGTTGCTTTTCCGGTCTTCGTGGTCTCGGCGAGCCCCTTGGAGGAGCTCACTACGAAATGGCTCATCGAAGCTGTCGAGGTTTCTTCTGGAATCCAATCGGTCAGGTCGTCGGGTTGCAGACCAGAAAATAGGGCGAAGTAGTACTCCTCGGGACTCAGAGGGCGCTTGGCAAAGAGGATCCACTGAATCGAAAGCAGCAGATCGTCCATATTCTCGTTGTCTCTCGTCAAGATGTCCCTGAATAAGTCGCTTAACTTGGGAGGTATTTCTTGCAGCTTCTTTTTAACTGCGAAGATACGACCGCGTTGAAACTCCTTATTGAGAATCGGGATAACAAACACTACCCACATAAAAACTCCAGACGCCTTGTGAAGAATTTCGCCTCTAAGTCCACGGGCTTCCTCCTGTGTCCCTGTCTTCAGCTGAATCCGCACATATTCTGCAAGGTCTGCGTTGTGGCCTGACTGGTCTTCTAAAGTAAACCGTACGCCGAATTGGACGTCAACATATGGGTAATGCCGACTAGAGAAGCAGGTATAGAATTTGATATAGTTTTGGGCGGCTTTTGACCCAAATCTTCGAAGAACTCCAACATCTGCCTGACTTCGCTCTCATCGCACTCGTCGAGGGCGTCGATGAAGCATTTGACTTGACGCTGGCCAAGTTTTGAGACTGCCCTCGAAAAAACGTCTCTCAGTACAGAGAGGCTCCGAGTACCCAGCTCGCTTTGGGGTATGTCTCCAGAGTTTCCGCAGTCTAGCACCTCCTGTAGCTCAGGTATCTTCTTGAGGAGCTGATGAACAAGAGATCTGTACATTCCTTCGGTAGACTTTTCAAGTCCTCCACCTCGTGCGTTGAAGAAAAAGGCAATGACTGCTGCATTGGCTTCTGCCTCTTCCTTCGCTTGATCAAAAACATATTTCATGATAGTTGATTTTCCTGTGCCAGGTTTTCCCCGAATCCAAAGGATGCCGTGGTGTTCCATGAACTCACTGGCGTTTAACCAGCGAATGTAGTCCGGATGTTCGAGTAGCCACTGACACGTGTTGGCATGTGCAGATTGAATAGTGTATTGCCGGCTGCCTATTTCGACAAATTTCAGGGCTTTTAAAAAGCGTCTGCGACGCTTTGATGAACTTTCGCCTACATGGAGATTAGTGACTGAACTGGTTGTTACGGACGAATTCAAACTGACTGGAGGATGGAATGTTGATGTTTGCTATCAAATTTTGGTGAATTTCTTCAGACGGAATGATGGAAAGGAGCTCCTTTGCGTAGGCTGCTGCGGTTGCCGCAGCATACTTTTGCCATTCGTTGGCCTTGTGTGAGTCCGAATAATCGCAAATTCCTCTGATGACGAGGCATGGGAAACTGTCCATCAGGCCGGCCGCTTCCATCTCGAAACAGAGAACATCGAGCTCACGCGCGAGACGTTGCCGCGTCTGCCCATGTTTCATGACCTGATTTGCAGACGCAATTATGCCATAGTGAATATTGGGGCAGTTGCTGGGTCTCGGGTCTCGTCTCACTAGCTGTGATAGATCGCATCCGTCGCAGCTATCCCCAACGTGATCGTATGTGGGTTCGTAGAGTCGGTCCAGCCCGGCCCCGCGGTGTGCGTACGCACCCATCGAAGGGTTGCGCTCTCTCAAGGCGGCGAGATGTCCTGATATCCGACTAGGTTCCATCTGATGGTCGGCTCGCAATTTAGCGACTGCAGTCAGGAGTTGTTGCGGGGGCTTGTTCAACGCCCCTGAAAGTTGGAAACGGCCTGCCTCGACAGTTTTTCCAAAGTCGTATTGTATAACTCCCGGACATGACGCCGTCGGATTGCTAACCACGACGTCGCCGAGTCGGATGTCCGCTTTATCAGGCACACCGCCTCCGATACCGACCATCAGTCGAATCTTGATCGAGGGAAAGCTCCAACGCATATTGTTTGCAACGAGACCGGCACTGGTGGTGCCGTACTGCCCAGATGGCAGGCATGCGATGACAATTTTGTGATTTCCTATGTTGCCAAAGGCATAGACGTTGCTATCGTGTGGGTTCATCGGCAGAGACTGGTGTATGTCGTCGAGCATCGCTCGCGCAGCAGCCATCTCGATTGGCAGCGCCGCAACCCATCCGACAGTATATGCTTCATGCGGAAATCTTCTCAGGACACGCGCTGAGGAACGTACAGGTCCCTGGTCGGGGTCGTTCAACCTAGCTCTCTTGCTTGGTGTAGAAGCTACCTCATCGTCCGTCATGGCGGTGTCCCACGTTCGCCGCCCATGGTGGGAAGACGTCGTTGTAGTGCGACGCGAAGGGAGTAGGTTACCATCGTGGTGGCCTTCGAATGTCGCCATTCTTCGAGAGGCCCAATGCGAGTCGAGGGTGTCTAACGTAGCCTTGTCTCTTGGACGGGCTGTCGATAATAGACATGCTCAGTGAGAGGTCGGCAACGTGCTGTCCGGCTCAGCGAGTGTCGAATGTGGCAGTGAAATCGTTGCACTGTTTGGGGAAGCAGTTGTTGATCAAAGACGAGCGAGGGAGCGGTTGAGCGTTGAAGACAGACAAGGTTGGAATGAGGCGGAGTGTTGCGAGAACGCCGCAGCAAGGCCTTGGGTATATTTTATCTGCTACTGGTGCACACTGCCTCCACCCATCTTGATCAGCGAGGCGCTTACTGCGTTGTCTTATATCGAACAACCTGCGATGCCTCCTGTGATTGGAGCTGAATTAGGCCCATCATGCAGGCTCTGCGGCGCAGCAAGCACCTATACTGCGGATTTCCCTCTTTCTTGTCTCAAAGCTGACCATTTATGTAGACTCAATGTTCGCATTCTAGGCCTCGCTTCTTGACGGTCTTCTGGCTGGTTCTTCTGAAATCGCATGTCGCCAAATAATGTCGGCGGGAATATCCTCTGCCAATGATACCACATCAACGCCGTCACAATGGTTACTGGAATGGCGACAACCCAATACACCCAAAACTTGTCAGACATGAGCCACTCGCCTGAGCCAGAGTCAAACTCGAAGAAAGTAGTACTGAAGACGGCAGAGACGAAAGTGGCCGGTAGGAACAGCAGGGTCAGAAAGGCGACCGTCTTCATGGCCTCGCTGTCTCGTTGTGCCGCGCGGCCGATATCGACCGAGACTCCAGAATCAAATTGAGCGACCATGTTGAATGCAAGTGCAATCTCGTTAAGAAGACGCGCCTTACTCGAGGCGGACCTCTCTTGCAGGCTGCCCAGCATGTCCTCGAAAAACAACAGGCGACCGTTGGCGTGTTTCCAAGCCCTCTTCCAGGCGGCATCCGGCTGCGCCCCGCCCCAGTCTGCCTTAATGGTCTCGTGTTGCACCAAAATCTGCCTGGCAGCCTTCACGGCTAAATCTAAAGTCTCGGAGACATGAATTGCGTGCCGGGCAGTCTCATGCAAATGGCGGTAATCGGGAGTCGGTTTTGGCTTTGTCGGGCCGTCCCTCTCCTTTTCTGTGTTCCTCACCGTATCGCGCACCGACCAGACGGCGGCGTCTTGCAGAGTGACAACTTTCTCCAAGATGCGAGTATATATCCAATACGGCGTGATGCAGTTACGCTCATCCGGTGCCAAGAATAAAGGGTCCTGCTCGCCATCTGGCACCCGCTCGACGCAGCTTGCCGTGGGCGGATGAAGGTCGAAGACGATGAGAATCGTTTGGCGCGTTTTTGCGATCCATCGCGTGAATATGTTCAGCTTGAACCATTCATACCCTGGATGGTATTTGTTTGTCAATTTGATTGGAAATCGTGCCCATGTATCTGATGCTAATTAGCTCCCTCACCCCAGAGCGGTCTGTCAACGTACTCAACCCAGTGTCTTCGCCCTCATCGTCAACCGTCATCTCGTGGCCAAAGTATGCGTTGGCACCTTTGGAATACCCTTTCCACCATAGATCTGGTATTTGAAAGGTGGAAGAAAACTGATTGCGGCAGTTGTGACATCGACGGATTTTGAGCGCCTGGGCCCTGCTGGACGAGCGTTAGCGAAGAGAATCGTTGACGGCCATCGCACATACATGATGCACACGTCGAAGTCAATGGTTGGCAGGATATGGCCTTCCTGCGATGGCTTTCGTTGGGGCTCCGTCCAACGATCCCCGTCTCCTAAGAATACTTGTGTTAGCATCGAGATCACGTCAAATTGACGGATACAGACCTTTCTTCCAGCATAAGAATTTCAGCTCATGGCAATTTGTGCAGGCTTTGTTATCCATGGTAATAGTGACAGTCTTCTGGACCAGAAAAACAACGAGGATGTTACGAAAAGAAGCAAGGAGAATGGTAGAACAGCAAGATATGAACCATCTCAAAGATCAGGCTCAGCGAGGACACGGCAACTCTGCCCCATGGTGCTGCATAACCAGTCCGCAGCTAGTGGACCAGGGCGAAGGCCAATCATGTCGAACGTGACTCTGTTGTAGCGAGGGATTGACTGTGTGGTCTGCCTAATCGCCCGATAGTGACCCGTGACATCGTCACACAAGAAACGATGCTCGTATTTCCATTTTGATCGTCGATGAGTCTTTCGAGATGCAGTCGTAGTCGTTAATTGACGAAGGCTGGCCTCTGTAAGGAGACTTCAATCGGGGCAACGGACGAGAGAAGATAGGGAGTATGAGACCACGAATCGAAAAGGTGAGTCGCGACGCAAATCTCAATCAAATTGACAGGCCGAATATGCAGCAACAAGACATAGTCGTCTGCAGAGAAGAAATAAAGTGGAAGAATGACGCTTGGTCGGTGCCCGGATGAGGGTCCCTCCAGCTCGACTCCAACGCAGGGTTCTCGCGGGATGCTTGGGGCAGCCTCCACTGTGAAACGGGGTCGATGGGGGGATAGCTCAGGGGTCAGGTCGCTAGTCTCGATCTTATGATCCAATCAGAGAGCCCCGTTTTCAAGCAGGCAATGACGGCTGGTTGACGCGAGCGCTGGAGGGCGCGCCTCCGGGAAGCTTCGGCACCTTGCCTGTGTCACTGTGTATGATCCTCGTACCCCCGCGCTCTGGATACGTGGAATGTGAACCTTCGCAACTCCAATCCTTTGATTAACAATCCGCTTCGGTCCGAGCTTGCGGATAACCTCCATTCTTTTAAAGGCCAATCTCCATGTCACCGGTGCCGTCCTAAGCTCCAATCCCGGCTTGATCTCTTTATCCATCTTCCCCATCGCTGTCCGTGAGATCCGCTGAGATCGATCATGGGCTGGCCGTATAAATTTCTCGACCTATCCCGCGAGGAGGTCCAGTTGAGACGGCAGACATTGGACCGGTACGGCACTTATGCCCAGTTTTCGGCTTTGACGCCTATCATCCTGGCTCTTCTCTTTCGTTTGTTCGTCTATCTCAAACAGCGGGTACAAGCGAGCGCCGCCTACGATGCAGTCCCGGACTCTCCAGACCTGAAAGCTAGGAGGCAAAGCTGGGTGGGCAATCTGGATGCGAATGTGAGGAAAGTGAAGTGGTGGTTGAACGATGATGTCTACTTTATGGGACAGCATTGGGGTCAAAAGGACCAATGGGTGTTTGGGGTGGCTTGGTTCGCTTGGCTGCTTGTTCTGTCTACCTTAGAGACCGGTGAGGGTAAGTGGCAATATCTTGCATTCATCATTGGAAGGCTCAATGGGTTTGGAGAAGTTTGTTAATGATGATTTGGTCACTTCGCCATGCCAACTGGACGTACTGACGCCTCCCAGACTATCTCCACATCACGAAACGCTTCGGCATTGTTGCCGTGTCGCAGATACCATTCCAGTATATGCTGGCCTTGAAGAGCTTCAGTCCTATCGCCAAAGTCTTCCGCACTTCTCACGAGGAACTCAACAAATGGCATCGAGTATTGTCAAGGGTGACATTGTCACTTCTCGTCCTCCACGCCCTCTTTTACCTCAACTTCTTTATCGCCAAAGGTATCGTGGCACGCCGTCTTTTCGCTCCTGTGGTCTTTGCTGGTGTCGTCGCCTTTGCAGCCATGAACATGATGACCTCAACCGCCACTGTCGCCATTCGCAAGTACTCCTACCGGGTCTTCTTCATCACCCATTTGATCGGTGCATTTGCCATCCCGCCATTGGTTTTCTTCCACGCCAAGTCCTCTCGGCTGTTCATGGCCAAGGCCATCATTGTGTTCCTCATTGACCTCGTCGTACGTCGTCTGCGCACCGTCATGGCCTTTTCCAAGCTGGAACCCATTCCTGGGACCAATCTGGTCAAGATCTCAGCTTCAATTCCCCAATTCAAGGTCAATGCTTTCCGTAGCCGGCCGGGGTCCCACATCTATCTCAGCATCCCCGCCGCCGCGAGACCCGGCGCTGGTCACTCGTCTTCGGAAGCTCTGCTGTACGAGTTCCTCTTCAACCCCTTTACCGTGGCCTCTGTTGACGAGGAGACTGGCGACCTGACACTCGTTGCTCGCCAACTCAACGGCCCGTTGACCCAGCATCTTGGCTACTTTGCAAACGCGGGAGGCGGCAGCGACGGGAAGATCCCGCTTTGCATTGAAGGCCCATACGGCGCTGCATCCATCCATTTCGAGAAACTCATCGGCTCAACCGTCGACCGTGTCTTGCTGGTGGCTGGGGGCGTGGGAGCTACCTTTACCGTACCCATCTACCAGGCTATTCTTCAGGATAACCCGAGTGCCAAGGTCGAGATGGTCTGGGCCGTCCGGGGAGCCGGTGACGCAACTTGGGCCATGACCACGGACAAGTCGCCCAAGAGCCTGCTTGAGGACAGCAACGTCCGGATCTTCTTGACGGGTGACTCTCTCAACTCCGCCACCACGGGCCCCATGGCCGGTGTACCCGCCGAGACCAACGCAGACGGCGATATGGAGATGGACCCCATGTACCGCGGCCGCACGCGCAATCTCTTCACAGCGGACCACAACCGCAAGCGCCCTAACCTGAGGAATATTGTCGACGACTTCTTCAGGCAAGGTGCGGAGGAGAGGGTGGCCGTGCTGGTGTGCGGGCCCACGGAGATGGGCAGGGAGATGCGGGAATATGTCGGAGCATGGGTCATGAGGGGCCGCGAAGTGGTGTGGCACAATGAGGCCTTTGGATGGTGACCTGCATGTTTGTGCTTTTTCTGCGGGCTGAAGATTTGGACAGTTTCACATATACATTGGAAGTCTGGGGCTGGCGTACACATAATTTGGACTGCTTAGATATAAAAGTAACAGCTGCTCACGCTGTTCGAATTGCACGATCAGTGTCAAAATCTTGGCACCATTTTAAGAAGCAGAAAACTTGGCAATTTTTTCTCTATGACGAAACACGCTACTAGGATGAAGCCTCCCGAACGCCAGATCGTAACTCCGTGGTCATCCATCATACATCAGTTTCCCTGTCGTCGTGGAGCATGCACTATTCAGCCCGCTTCTTGGAATCGCCAATGTCTCCAGAGTCAAGGTCCTTGCCCTTGACTCCGCCAATGTCACCGTCGGCATCGTCTTCGTCCCAGTCGTCCACCTGATTCTCGTCCCAGTTGTCCACCTCTTGCTCAAGCGTTCGCCCACTGCCGCCGCCTACGTCGCCGCCGTCCCTCGCACCACTCGACTCGATGATGCCCGTCTCGTGGCCCTCGCCGAGCTCGACGTCCTCGCCATCCTCCCCAGGAACGGGTGCGTACGTCTTGGTGCGGCGTTTACGTTCGAGCATACGCTTGTGGTACCATGAGCAAAGCCCTATGCTCGCCAGAGAGCCCACAACGTTGGCAACAATATCGTAAAAGTCGAACTCGCGACCGTTGGGGAGGAAGCCCTGCAGGAACTCGGAGCCAACTCCGAGGACGAACGTGCAGACGGTCAAGGTGAGGTTGAGGGTACGGCGGCGGTTGGTATCGAGGATCCAGTAGAAGACGAGCGTCAAGAGGAAGAACGTTGCAAAGTGCAGAACCTTGTCGTTTACGTATTGGCCCAGCTGGAGGGAGGTCAGGCCTGCGTAGCCGGCGATGAGGAGGAGGGCGAAGAAGACGCCTGCAGGACACCAATGTTAGCTAAGAATATCCCTGGCAGACATGGGGAGCTCGATTCGGATCTGCGAGATGGATGGATCCCACCCAAGATGGAGGGCTAGATGGAGGGCTAGATCCAGGACCAGCTGAAGCTTTTGACGCACCTGCAAAGGGCAAGCGTATCCGCATTTCGAAGGGTCCTGCGGCTCTTGCAGGGTGTGGTTTGATTGGGTGGAATGCAGTGTATGTAGCTCGGTTCGTGGTCGACGTGTGCGTTGTGCGTGGGTTGACTCGGTAAGGGTAGCAGTAGCTTAGCTACTAAGTGTCATGATGGGACGGGATGGTCGAAGTGGTTGCTCGAGGCGGGAGAGAAGAGAGCACCGGCGAGACAGTGTAGGTAAGGTAATGAGGAAAGGGTATTCGTAATGGGGTTCGTCACAGACGAGGGTGTGAGGTGTGTCCAGCTGGCCGGAGCTTCCAGACGACTGGATCGGGGAGGGAGAGAGAGCTTTTGCAGGGCTGCCAGGTATTGGATTGGATTGCTGCGGGAACAAGCACCACCTCCTCCATCCACTGGCATCGGGCAGAACTCAGCCCACTGACGAAAGAAGATGTGCACCACAAGCTGGTGGCGGGCGGGACCTGCTGGACGCCCCAGGCTGCGAGGGACGACGACAGGGGTATGCCCCCGAGGTTTTTTTTGGGGTCGGTACTAGGTGGCCCGGGCGGGTTATCCCGTGGGCCGTGGAGGGCATATGGAGAGGAGCGCGAGTCGCGATGTCTCGTCTGGGAGGACGCGTGGTGGCCTCTTTTGATATGGCCGATGGATGAGAAGTCAATGTGCAGCGGGATGAGGGTGTCGCAACAGCGGTGGTGGATTGTCAAGGTGGTCGCTGAAGCGCAGCGGACCTACCTTTGCAGTCAGCACGCATCACCTGTCCGGCGCAGCATTACAGAGCCTGCCGCAAGCCAAACTCTGCTGTTCACTTGCTGGGCTCGTTGCGCACAGCGATGGGTTGGTCATCCGTCACGTGACGACATCATACGCGATCCGATCGCTGGGGATTCAAGGGGGAAGGGGAGTGCGGTGGCCTGGCCGCCTCGCGCCGTCGTCGGCACTCGAGGTTCCTGTACCTGCAGTCGGCGACCGCGACACTTAACATGACCCCAGTGCACGTCTTTTCTGGGTCCGAAAAATAGATGAAAGTGGTGATTAGCAGTAAAAGAAGCCTCTCTGTAATTTTGGGATTGATGCGACATTGCGGGTGGCAGCCGTTGGTCGCCCGCAGGTGGCCGTCCAAAGTCCTCAGTACCGCACCCAGCGGCCGGCTCGCCGTGTTCAGGCAAGGGAAAAGTTCCATCGCGTACACTTGCTACGAGCCTCTCCAAATCCTCAACCTCACCTCTTGGAACAACGCCAAAACCCCCCTATTACAATCCATCAGAACATCACAACCGCAACCCGTCGCGCCATCAGATTCCCTCGGTCATCTCTATCGATGTCGCTCTTTTCACTGATGCGATCGTAACACCCCTTTGCCGCCCGGACTCGGTCCCTGACGAGCGCATTTTGTTGCGCATGGCGACAGTCGGCCCGCTTGTCGCTATCATCAACAAGGGCTCAAGATGTCCCTCCCCAACGGCCAGCACGCATGGCAACCGCCCTCCCTTCATCACCAATCCTCCAGTCGCTTGTTCCATCAACTTGACGATGGTTCTCAGCGAACTGGAACCCCCGTCGACAACTCCATGGCTTTGATGCCTGAGGCACAACCTGATATTGAAGATGAGCGTCGCCGCGCCTTGTTCAAGGATCTCTATCACAAGAGCGAGTCAAAGATCTCGCTGCTGTTTGCTGATGATGGTTCCTACAACTATTCCGCCATCGATGCCCTCCGCCGCCCCTCCGCCCCCTCCCCCTCCATTCTACCCCCTACCACCGACCATGCGCCGATCCAGGAGCCTCCATTAAAGAAGGCCAAGCGGGTCATCGACGAAGACGACTATGGCGATGACGACGACGAAGACGATGAAGACGCGACAGATAACGACGCGCACAAGTCAAAGAACGGCACCGCGGCCGCCGGCGCCGGCTCCCTCCTCTCCCCCTCCAAGTCCGGCAGTTCGCCCGTGCACTCCGTGAGCTCCCCCGGCAAGCAACTCGATAAACTCAAACAAGCCGACGGGTCTCAGGACCTCGCAAAGACGAGCGAGGATGCGCGCAAACAACTACAAGAGGCGCGCAACGCGACCGAAGAGGCCGCCAGACGCAGCTTCCACACAGTATTCTACACCCTCGAGAACGACCGCACCGCCATGCTCGAGCAGCAGCAGCTGGAAGAATCAGAAAAGCAATTGCAGGCGGAGATGGAAAATAACAATAACCATACCAATACCAACGGCGCCCAGGCCGAGAACCACGGCTCGCTCAGTAGCGCCAACCTCGGCGCGTCAAGTCTGACCCTCAAGCATCTGATTGCGAGGATAGACTTGAAACGCGACCAAGTTCGCGCATCAGACGCGGAACTGCGATCATTGATGAACGAAGTGCGAAAGAACCGAAGTAAATGGGCGAGTGAAGAGAACGTCAACCAAGAAGAGTTGTACGAAGCCGTCGAGAAGGTCTTGACAGAATTGAAGGCACATACGGAATACTCGACGCCCTTTTTGCAAAGGGTGAACAAGAGAGATGCGCCCGACTACTACATACGTAAGTCTCCAGGCAGACGGATTCCACAACAATTGGCTAATGACCCCCGCAGTGATCAAGCAACCGATGGACCTAGGAACCATGACCAAGAAGCTCAAGTCTCTCACATACAAGTCCAAGGCGGAATTCGTCACCGACCTTAACCTGATATGGGACAACTGCCTGAAGTACAACCAAGACATGGGACACCCTCTCCGACGCATGGCCAATGGTATGAGGAAGGAGGCAGAGAAGCTTATCCCCCTCATCCCAGACCTTGTCATTAGGCCACGAGCCGAGGTCGAGGCCGAAGAGCGACGGAAGCAGAACGGCGGCGAAGAAGACGGCGGTGATGACTCAGACGACGAGCCGATTATGTCATCTCGAGGTCGTACAGCAGGCACGAAGGGCGGCAAGTCCAGGAAACAGCCAGCCGACCAAAAAGAGGGCACACCGAGCGTCGATCAGAAACCGCTGCTCCAGCTCAATGGTCTACTTGCCAAAGGACGAGAGGGCTCCGAAGCCGTCGACGGTAGCAATGGCTTCGGTACTCCAATCGGCGGGTCAGCTACTCCTGGCGGCATCAATGGACACTCCGGCATCGGCAGCAACGCTGACGCCATGGACATCGACGGACCGACCCTGAACGGTATGGCTTTGGGGCAAGCGCTCAACGAGGCAGCAGAACAGGTCTACGAGGATGACGAGTACAAGATCTGGAAGCAAGTCACCAAGAAGGATCGTGCACTGATTGCCAAGGAGCGATACCAGCTGTTCAAGGACAACAAGCTCAATGTCGACGCACCCGCACTCCTCCGAAATAAGGCCGGCATTCGATGGTACTTGAGGAATCAGAAGGAGGCCGAGTCTCTAGGCGTCATCAGCCACTCTGCCGACTCTTCAGCTATCGCCGCCAAGGAAGCAGCGAAGCCTGCCGAGACTCTCGCTGAGGGTATGGAAGGCGAAGAGGAGAAGGTGGTTCCCGCGTACTACGAGCCCCTGACGGTCATCCCCGACATCCAACCCAAGCTGCAGTGGATCGAAGACGGCGAGGGTCACGTCATTAACCAGCACGAGGAATATCTTCGGCTTATCCCTGAGGGCCACTTTGTTGCGCCCAAGAGCAAGTTTACCAGCAAGATTGATGCCAACATTCGTCAAATCCAGGAGACGAGGAAACTATCGAGCAAGATCGGCGTGATTAAGCAGATGCAGATCCAGACTCAGGTTTGTGCGACTACACAGTAAAAAGAACCAAACTAACTTTTCCAGGTTTATAACAACCAGTTTCCCAAGTCCAATTACGAGGCATTCGTCGAGCAGGACGCCGAGCCCTCTTTCATCGCCGATGACGGACCGGTCATTGCCCCGGAGACCTGCCACAATGCCCTGCAGCGATCCGTGGCCAAGATCTTATATCACACTGGTTTCGAAGAGCTCCAGCCTTCTGCCATTGACACTTTGACCAGCATCGCTTCCGACTATTTCGAGAAGCTCATCCACACGTTTAATGTCTACCGGGAAGCTGAGAAGAAAGAAGCCGTTCGTTCTGAACATGGACCTCGATTCCAGTCCCGCTTCACTCCTGAGGAGGTCATCTTGCACACCCTGGACGAGAATGGCTGCGATTTGGTCAACCTAGAGTCTTATGCGAAGGACGACATCGACAGGCTGAGCACGAAGCTTGGCGGTATTCACGAGCGCATGAAGCTGCACTTGACCGAGTTGCTTCGTCCTGCCCTCACCCAAGAAGCTGGTCAGGATGGCGTTGGTGCGTTCAAGGACGGCAGCGAGCAGTTCGTTAGTGGCGACTTCGCGGAGGACCTTGGTGAAGATTTCTTCGGATTCAAGGCGCTCGGTCTGGACAAGGAGATGGGCCTCGATATGCTCTCGGTCCCTCTTCACTTGCTCCAGTCTCGCGTACGCAACCAGTACCAGATGCAGACACAGACCACTGGCACCGAGGTCACAGACCTGTTCGACTCGCTACCGCCTGTGGACCCTGTCACTACAGAGAACATCCACGGACAGATCGGCTTGGTCAAGAACTTCTTCCTCGCCAAGTTGCATGCCAATAGTGACGCTCCCTTGGTCGAAGACGAGGAGCTGCCAGTCAAGCAGAGGAGACCCCGCCCGCGTCTTGGTGCATCCGGAAAGATTGTCTCGCCCCAGAAGCGACCTCCCAAAGAGCAGATCGCTCTCGCCAAGAAAAAGAAGAAGATGGAGCTGGCGGCGCAGGCTCAAAAAGAGCAAGGCGCCGTCAACGCTTCCCCCGAGAAGGGCGGCAACACCACGCCGGCGAAGAAGGTCAAGAATGTCAACATCAACGGCGCAGGCCCCAACCCGGCTGCAATCGCCCTGCCCCCTAGCATGGAGCGGAACGAGAGCGTGCAGAGCCAGGGCAATGCCAGTCAGACCGACAAGGATGAGGGCATGGGCATGATGAGCCCTGAAAGCATTGAGAGGTGATGTTGATCACGTCCAAACTTCTCCGTATATATACCCCCCGCAAATACGATCTGGACGGTGTAACACTGTCTTGCCGCCTCTAGAACGTAACCTCACGGCTTCCACTTTACTACCTACTACCTCAGACACGCTGCCTCGTTACTGTACTGCCCGCTTGGGCCGTCTGTTATCATACATTTTCAATATACGTTTCCCCCCTTTTTTCATCCCTCGGCGTTGGGTTCGGATCATCATTCGGTCGTATGGGAAGGGAGACGTAATGCAGACCAAACTACATGGCATGCAATTGCTAAGAATATTGGGATACCCAAAAGCCAACGATTGGCCGTTTTCAGGGACTCTGTGTGTCACAGAAGGCCAAAGAGTGGCCACATTTTTATTGGGCGGATCGTCATGTTTTGAGACGCGGCAAATTTGAACTTTTGTTTCTTTCAGTCTCATCCTTCACTCCGTGGCCCTAGCCGACAGTCCATGGTGTGCCGCGGCGCGGAGAACCCATGCCATGGACTGGGGATGGTTCACGTTTCCTACTACACTCTTGGCTATTATAGTGCTCGACATCAAAACACCCGCCCTCAGTATGAGTCCAGGGAAGGGAAAAAACCATTTTCGCGTAAGAAAGACACGGATTTCGGATGGGGATTGACTGACGGATTGGGACGGCAACCCCGCTTGGTGGCATCGATATCGTGTTTTTTGGTTTGGCCTCAATGCGATTTTCAAAATTCTGTTTCATGGCATGCGGAACGTGGACATGCCTTCTCTTTGTCTTAGGTTGACATGATGTTTGTGGAGGTAAAGTTGATAGATAGGGGGTGGCTTGTTTGCGTGAAGTCGGGGGGTCGCAGTAGTAGTGAATTGAAATGAGTTCAATGAAGTTGCCTGGCTGAGTGTGATGTGTTGTTATGTTGGTCAACGTCAAGGTCAAACAGAGATAAGGGCAAGGCAAGTTCAGACATGTTCATCATCAGGAATGGTATGTACTACGGAGAGGGGGGTCTTCTTCGCAACCCTGGACCAGCCAGAGACAACAATGAAAACAGAAGAAAAAAGTGCATCAACCTGGAAGTAGTGTAATACCAGGGATGCTTGAAGGTTCCAAAGATTAGAAAAGGTTGCAGAACCCCCTATACGAGGGACCCATCGTGAAGTTGCAGACCCCTCTGTGCGAGGGGCCAATCGAGCCGGTAAGTCCTGCTAACTAACTTGTTAGTGGTCTGCAGACCCCCCTATACGAGGGACCCATCGTCAAGTTGTAGACCCCCTATGTGAGTGGTCGTCGAGCCGGTAGAGCCCGCCCCTCCGCCGTATCGGGCGGGACTCTCCTGTGAAGATGTTAGTAAGTATGAAAGAGATGGGATGAGAAATTGCAGAGATTGGGGGCAGGCGACTGGCCTTATATCGTTCCCGGGCCGGTGCCGCGATCAGTAATTGGCCGCAGCGGTTCTTGACCGGGAGTCATCAGAGAAACGCAAGGTGTGGCTAAAGAGGTCGAGAAGCGAAGATACGTGAAGAATGCAACGTGACCGGGTTCTCACACATAAGCGAAGGCTTGGTTCAACGATACGAGACGGCCTGACTTTTATGCGTCCGCGCGACCGTCTTTCCTATGTACTAAATCAATCGTATCGAAGACGACGAAAGTAGCGACAACGATAGTAACAACAAAGACGGTGACGACGACAACGACGACAACGAAGATCTTAAGTTAGAGCGTATATCCACATGGGGAATAGGCGGTCTCAATGATATATCCAGAGGTTCTCGATCTCGAAGTTCCTAAAGATAGATTCCGATGGATCGGTAGATCGCAAGGCTCAGTCAGACATTCCCCCTTGAAGGAAATACATCGTGAACCGAATTGACCAACAAACGTCCCTCTAGTTCCACACAAAGAGGGTGTTTGCCAAGAAACTCCCCATAGCAGCGCCACCGCTTTGCCTGCTGAAGTATCCTATGAGTCTCATGCAGTCCTTTGAAAGGAAGCCCTCGGTAATCATGAGATACTTGATAGCCATGCCGATGGGAAACGGGGCAGCATGCATTCCAAAGGTTCCAGCTTCGGGTTGGAAGAAGGCCTCAACGGTGTCGGCAATAAGGAGACAGTATGGCCGCGGGTTTGTCCGCTCTGTTAGCTGTATCACCTCGATGCCTGGCAAGTTGGAGTTGCTGCTCAATATGGTGTGGAGTGAGCTGTAGACCAGAATACAGACTGTCCAGAAGCAAGTCATGACATGGGCAACGGCGAGTTCGTCGGCTGTTGGGCTTGTGTAGTTCCGCTCATGTAAATCGTGCAGGATGTTGGTGGGCGGACTGAGGTTTTCGAGCCACCAGACAATCTCTTGGTCCAGGCGCTGGTATGTTTCCAAGAAGCGCCGAAAGTTGAGGTCGTTTGGGTTGCTTTTCAAGATGTCGACTTCCTCGAGTAAAGCCGGAACGTCGGTGAGAATATCCAGCATGAAGTCCTTTGGAGTTTTGGGGATTTTGGCCCACGGGATCGTCTTCCATGTCGAATCGCTGAGGAAGCTCCTCTTCCTGCTCATACACCCAGCTATGGCCTAGCAAAGTCAGCCTCCGCTGGAAGTCATCAAATGAGAACTTACCAGGTGCATTCTCACTCCCGAGAAGATATGGTGAGCGTGGCCTTCAACGAACGACTTGGGGCCTCTTTGTCGGATAAGAGCTAGCTCACCCAAGTTGTGGCTATGCCAGCTTTTGACCTGAGATCCCTCAGCCTGGAAGCGCTCCTGTGTTCCGTACAAAAGCTTGCCGAGGTTAGCATGGCATGCGTCAAGGATACAGCGGCGAACTTACCTCGAAGAGTCCAAGACCCTGGGATGCAACCATGACGGCATCAGACTTCCATCTGTTGGAATGTCGCAGGCCTACGTTCACCTCACTCAAAGCCTGAACGTACATCTGGAACCCTTTCGCGGTGGAATATGCCCGTCCATCCTTTTGTCCTAAAGTACTGAGGGACATAGCAATCAATGTTCGACGGAGGCCATCATCCCCCTGGTACAGGTCCTTCGCCGAGGATACCCAGCTGTAGACGGGATACTTGGCAGATATTTCAGCAGAAGGAGCTCCACATGGGGACCAGGCATCCCATAGCAGACTGATGTACTTGTCCTCGTACGCAGAGCGAGCCAGCGAATGTGGGAGCACAACATCGGTACAAGACGGCCTAGCAACTGGCCTTCCGGCCTTCCCTGGCCCCGTGACATGGATGAAGACCTGCCGCCGGTCATATTCGCATGCGATGTTGAGTCTTGAGCAGTTGCCACAGATTGGTTCTTGGAGATCGCACTTGCACAGATTAGCCTGGAATCGGGAGACCAATGCTGCGTGGTCACTTACACCCTTCTTCCGCTGCCGACACGTCCGACAACCCTTAGATCTTCCTGCAACGCCGACCATTCTAAGAAGGTTGTGCTGACTTGTCCACTTAGATGAAAGCCTAGCTATGTGTCGCGGCGCATAATCAACTCCATCCGGTCCAGGTCTCAGCGATAGGGACGAGGGACGCAGCCTGGAGGAAGGTATGTTGTCCTTTATCTATATACCCTCTCGAAGGAGCTCATTCTGCGCGCCAATCAAGAATGAGACCTTCATGCAGCCCTACGGCGTAGCTGACAATATTCAGGGGAGATGCGGGGGAGACAGCATTCCTGCTGGTAGGATGCGCCCGGCTGAGACATAAAAACCAATCACGAACAAGTGATGATTGCCTCTAAGCCCGAAAAGGACTATTTTGCGCCGTAGGTATTCCCCTGTCTCTGTCGTATGCAAGCCAAGCCTCACATGGTGCATCGCTTGCGAATATGCGGAATCAACATGATTCTTTCGAGGGCGCGGTTCAATCGTCTGTGACGTGATGAGGTGTCTGTAAGTCGATGCCTCGTGTACTTAAACGATGGCACCGCTCTTTCCTAGATCATTCTGTCTTGGATCATCAATCTGTTCTCTCTTGTATTTGCCCTCTATCCGTTAAGTTCCGTCTTTCCTGAGTTTGCAAATACAACACCAGGAGTCTTGAGTTGCCGTTCAGTTGCAGGTATCCGCGATGGCTGAAAAAAGTCAACACAGCACCTTTGCCGCCAAATTTGGCAGACTGCACGAACTTCCGGGCTTCCAAAAACGGTACAACTTCATCCTCTTCGTCAACTTTGCGGGCGCCCTCATGGGCTTCACTCTAGCCCGCCTGATGTATTTCAACTTTGACAAGACCTTCTGCGGACCGGGCTTCAGCACAACTGACCGCGCACTACCCGGCGAATGTTACTACTACCGGAACTTCACCGTAGACCGGATCGGTATCATCATGCATCTCGCATGTATCTTGCCTGCATCGTTGCTCGTCTGCTGGCAGTTCGTCCCCGCCATTCGGCGCCGATGGACGATGTTCCACCGAATTAACGGCTATGTTATCCTGATGTTGTCTGTCCCCGGTACCATTGGTGCACTCATGGTTGTCAGACATGCTGTAGGCGGTGGCTTAGAAGTCCAAGCCTCTGTTGGATTCCTCTGTCTTGGGTTCTTGGGTTCACTTTTGGTCTCGATCATTCAAATCAAGAGATTGCAGATTGAACAGCACCGTGCTTGGATGCTGCGAGCTTGGTTTTATGTAAGTGCTCGTCTCGCCACCGTTGAAGCTCGCTGACCTAGCCTTGATAGGCCGGTGCTATCATCACAATGAGGCCGATTCTCCTTCTTGGGGCGCTTATCATCAGCAAGCAAGGAGGGTATTTCGTCTCTCTCCCTTGCGCAGTAATCGAACACATGCTGGGAGCTGCCAATGTCAACGACACCGCGGCGGCAACGTCTTTCCTTTTCGAGGCGTGTATCCCCTACACCACGGGGCAAAATCCGCACCAGCAGGTCTCGGTCGAGGCAAACTTCTTTGACAAGTCAACTCCTGCACCAGCCACAGCATCTCTACATGCCAGTTTTGGTATGGCTGGATGGTTGGCGGGCGCGATACATGCAATTGGAGTGGAAGTCTACGTGAGTTTCGTAATGAACTTGCCCAGACAAATGCTAACTCTGATAGCTGCGCCTCACACCAAAGGAAGCAGAGAGACTTCGGCATGTTTCTTACCAACGACAACTGGAGGCCGGCATGCGCAACCCTGGCAGCGCAGGTCTGACGTTGGACAGGCTGGGAGTTGTGGACAAATGGGAACCAAATGGTTCCGGACGACGTGATAGAGACCGCGGGAATCCTCTTGACTCAGGCAACCTTTTGTTTGAGGACGGGAGCGCGAAGAATCAATGCCAGGTCAATGTTGAGTGACCGAAAATGTACTTGAGCCATTGCTCAAACCACGAATTCTGCTCAAGGCGCGCGCTATCAAAATAAGCTGTTCGGGCCTGTATGCAAACCCCAGTCTCTGGGCAAAACCCCAAAAATATCAAAATACATACAACACCGGGCATTCGCCGGTCGTCACCGACCCGACTACTACTCCAGCCCTCATTGGCTTATCTATGGGAGAGCGGACGGGATCCCGAGTTTTCCAATGGGTATGGTCGTATGTGATGGTTTGGCACCGTCAAACTGAACATATTGCTATCAGGGTATCAGAATGTCCACAACAAACCAAAGCAAACTGCTCAAAGATTCACGAAGAGTCATTGCAGAGCTTTATGACTGTTTACGGAAACTCAAAAGGGTTGCAGATAATCATGGAGACCGCCTGATGTGGGTCGCAAGACCCAGTTCACCTAGGTACCTGGCTGATGGCCAAGGTATACTTCACCACTATCATAGAACCTTTGGCTTTTGGGAAGGAGAAATACCTAGGACTGTCGGTTTTTTCTTCTTCTTTCCTATTCTGACAATTCTACATAACCTTAATTTTCGGCGCCTTCCTCGCTTCCTTGCTTTAATCACTTTTCAAGGAAGCCATGGCCGCTTTGATCACCCTCTCTGTCTTCCTTCCTAGCAAGATTTCTCTTACAATCAGATTTTGATGCTACATTTTTTCCACTCAACCAAACAATGGCTATGCAAACTTCTCGCGCTCTTCCTCCTTCCCCTCCCTCTCCTTCACCCCCACTTCCCTCCCTGTCCTTCGCCCTTCCCGTTGCCCTCCACCTTGCCCTCCTCGGCACTGCCCTGTCGATCAAGGCTATGGCAAGCCGTTCCTGAAAGTTGTCCCTGCGCCATACACGCAAGTCCCGCCCATCGATCTTTCCAGCAATATGAGACAGCTAACAGATTACTAGAATGTCTGAGTTCAGACTCGCGGACGATGCGGCAGAGGAGATTCTCGCGTTCCTCGGACTCACCTACGAGATCGACTTGTGGAACCATGAAGTGCCCTCGTCTATCGTTCACCTCAGCGAATGCGATCAGGATGTCTTGTCTAAGCTATATTTTTCTTATTTGATGCCAACCGCTCGCTCCATCTGGTGGCACGTCAACTCTTACGACATCAAGGAAAGACTAATGGTCAACAAGAAGAAACAGGTCCTCTCTAAGGCTAAGAACGGCGTCACTACGAAAGAAATCGTCGTTACGAAGAGACTGTTGGGCAAGAAGTACCCTCTCTTGGAGGACAAGACCTGGAGAAATAACCATGCAAAAGCGAGCGAGGTCCTTGGGATTTGGCGCAAAGATCTCTCGCGTCTCTTCCCTGAGCTTCAACCCCACGACTACGTCTCAGACGACGAGCTTCCTGAAGAGTCTGCTGACGAGCTTGCCGACGACAACGATGTCACTGTCTCAATGAGCATCCGTGGTAGCAAGCGAAAGGCGGAGGCCGTCGCAGAACTCAAGCCGAAGAAGCTCAAGACAACCACGGCTGCTCTTCCTGAAAGCCCCCACGAATCCAAACCTGTATGGCTGGCTTCCACGCCCTCTCAACCTCACGCCAACTCTTGTCTCATCACGCCCCCTCAGAGCGACGGAAACAGCCCAGTTCTCGACGGCCTCGACGACACCGACGACGAAGATCCTCTCCCGATGGGCCGACGACGAGGCCATCCGATCCGCGCTCGCAAGAGAAAGCGGCCTGCTGTCTCCTTCTCTCCGCCCGCGACTGTCTTGCCTATTCGCACTATCTCATCGAAGCCTAAAACGGCACTCAAGCAAGAACTCGAGACCAGCGACGATGAAGATGTTCTACCCATGGGAAGACGACGAGGCCGCACGATTCGTACTCTTGAGCGAACAACGCCCGCCATACCCTTCCCTCTGGCCACCACTGAGCTGCCCATACGCACGATCTCGCCAAAGCCAGTAGAGGCGCCCAAGGAACAGGATCCTGCGACGCCCGACGACGAGATCGACTTCGTCAGCAAAGCCGTTTACGGGGCCGCCGTTGCAAAACGTCAAAAGACGGAGCGAAAGCTTAAGAAACTGGGCAAGAAGCTGAAGAGTCTGAGCAAGATGGTCGAGAAGCTGAGCGGGGACATCCGAGCTTGATCTGTTTGCATCGTGACGAGGGGAGGAGTGGCATCGGAGTAGCAGAGCACACTTGAACCTAGAGCTTACTCTTGGAAATGCATAGCAGCATGGATTATGCATGAGCGAGCGGTTGGACAGCAGAATACCCTTTGGCATTGGCTTGGACGAGTGCAAAACCTCGAAGTAGTCTATGAAGTAGCTGACTTTTCAAGTAATCATTGCTTCATACTGTTATTTCGCTAGCACCATCTTCCCAAGCTTATCATTCATGCCTACTACTTTCTTCTCCCTCCTTAATCCATTTCTTCAGACAGTCTTCTCTCGTTGTTCTGTCCCATCGCCGGCTGCTTTCACGATACTCAGAGGCGAACATCGCCTCCATGAGAGGAAATACACCAGACAGCTTCTGGAATGGCATCGCAGTTCTGTGCCATGCACCCGCAGTACCCGGACGACCCGAGGAATGCCAGCCAATAGAACCCATAGTGATACACAACTTTTCGCCCTTGTCGTCGTCGCTACGAATGTAATAATACTTCTACTAGTCTTCAGTAGGAGTACTTAAGTACAGGAAAAATAGCTGCGCAGGCGCAGGAAGATCAGGCAGTCTATAAAACCGATTGTTCTGAGGTTGATGGCGATCTTTTGGCAACAAACGAGCTCTCAAGTGGTTGAGCAAACAAGTGGAGGTGGGTGGGATTGCTGCTTTCCTAGTCGGGTGTAGTTCTTACCTCTGTGCCTTGCAATGGATTCTCTCACGTCTTGTTCTCAACTCACCTTTCTCTGCGTTCTTCACGATGCCCCTTTGTTCCCAGACCCCGCATATCGAGCGTATTACTTCAAGTTCATCAACAATTCACCTTAATGTCAGTCGAGACAAGCCTCACGCATAGTGATCAAGTTAAAGTGTGGGCGCGTTCACGCCATGCAGTTGCATTTGTTGATCCTCTACGCATGATCCATACCCAGTAAACGATTTAGTGGGATCCAGGTAGCAAGATGATGCCTCCTAGATTTTCCCCTTTTCTAACATTCAGGCCGTCTTCCGAAATTTAGCGGCCCTCCTTCTCGAGACCCTCCAGCTCCTTGAGAACGGAGGTCTTGGTGCCAATCTTCTTCATCTGGGTGTCCTCAAGCTTCTCGCCTCCAGCCAGTCTCATCTCGAGGTCCTCGATGGCACGCACCTTCTTCTGCAAGCTGCGAATCTTCTTCGCGTTGGGGTTCTGCGAGGCATCAGCGCCGGCATCGTTGGCCGCAGCGGCGGGCTGGCCATTGCTTGGCGCCTGGGGCGCGCCGTTCTGGCCGCGGTGGGTGTTGCTCCTGTTACGAGGCGCACCCGGGTTGCGAGAGTGGCTGCGGTGACGGTGGTTATTACCGCCGCCGCCGCCGCCGCCGCCACGGCGCTCGGGGCTGCGTCCCTCGTGGCCGGATCTTCCAAAGTCGCGCGGGGGCGGGGCAAGGGAAGCTCCACCGCCGTTCTGACCCTCTGGGTTGACCTCACCCTCCTTCTTCTTGTTGTTACGCTTCTTCTTGTTCTTGAGCGCCGCCTTTGACAAATTCTCATCGCCTTCGGCGGTCTCAGCTCCGGGGACCTTGGGGGCGGCTCCGGGAACAGAGAACTCCGCGCCGGGAACACCACGGCGGGGGCGTCCGAATCCGTTAGGTCCAATGGGCGCCGAACCGTTGTTCATGCTGACGTGAGCGGCACCACCCTCGTCCTCACGCTTGAAGTGGAGGGGGGTGGCAAGGCCACGAGCACCAGGGGGGCGGTAGGCTCCCGCGGGCTTGCTGGGAGTCTTGACAGAGCCAAGATACGTGGCCGCAGACGCGTGCGGGGTGGGGATGGGGTTCATGGGGTCGCCACCAGCCACCTTCTCGGGCGCCTGGGGTCTCCAGAGGACGTTGTACAACTCGACCATATCCTCGTTGTACATGAGCGCACCGCTGACGTGCCAGAGCTTGACACCGTTGTCGACACGGAGACGGGGAGAGGTGGTGGCCGTCATGATGTAACGGCTGTCCGGGCTCCATGTGCACACGCTGGGGTTTCCGCCCTCGATAGTGTAGAGCTTGCGGAAATCCTTCTCAAGGTCGTAGATGTCAATCTGGCCAGCCAGATTACCGAAGCCAGCAACCAAAGCGAACCGACCAGTGGGCGAGAAGATGATGGTGTTGCGGGGCCCAAGGGGGAACGAGTGAGTCGCAACGGCTCGGTGGTTGAAGATGGTGGTCTTCGCAGGCATGTATCCGTAGACGACACCAAACTCCTTCGAGTTCGGGGACCAGGAAACGTCGTGGATGGGACCCTCCTTGTCGAGGCTGACACGGGCGTCAAAGGAGCCGTTGACGCTTAGCAGGTACAGCGTGGTCTCGCCGTAGTAGCTCTTGTTGGACTTGTCGACGTCGGTCTGGGCCAGCACGAGGATGCCGGTGCCCAGCTGGTTCCACTTCAGCTGGACCTTGTCGCCCTTGAAGAAGGTCTTCTGGGAGATGGGGGCGTTGAACTGGGGAACGTTGAAGACCTTGACGGCAGCGGGTTGTCCCTGGATAAAGTTAGCGATGGCATTGGCGTGGTGATTTCGGTCAGTAAACGTACCTTGCGCTCAGGAATGAAGACTGCAACGGCGTTGGAGCGGCCGGGCGCCAGAGCAAAGTCGGCAACACCCTCGGCTCTCAGTTTGTTCCAGACGGTGCCGAGATCGTGGCTCTCGTAGAACTGGACTTCGTTGGTGACGAGACGGGCGCAGTACTTCTCGTCGGCCGTGTACTGAAGGTTCCAGCCTCCTTGGGACTTTTGGACGTACTTGCCCAGGGGCAGCTTGTCGGCACCGGCAACACCTTCCTCGACGGTGCGCCAGACCTTCAGGTTCTTGGTCGCGTCTCCATTCTCGTCCTTGGCAGGTCGCTCCCAGGTGATGAGGAAGGTGCCGAGAGGAGAGAAGCCAAGCTCGTAGACGTTGAGAATGGGGAGGGCGAGGACCTGCTGGCCGGTGGAGGCGTCGACAACAGTGACAACTTCAGGGCTGGCCCAGGCAAAGTAGCGGCCGCAGGGCGAGTATGCACAACACCGGAGGTTCCCTTCGGGCTTGACGAATCCAGAGAGCGGCTGGTAGGCCGGGGCAGCATCAAACAGGCCGATGCCCTTCTGGGTTCGGTAGGCAAACTGCAATGATGAGGACGCCATAACTAGTCAAAGTCACAGTGTGTATCTAGAGCAGATGTCTGTCGGAGTATTTGGACGTTCTTGGGGTGGGAGTTGGTTCTTCTTCAATGGGGGTGAGACCTTAGGTCGTCGTCGTCGATGTCGATGTCGTCGGGAATGGGCGGACAAAGGCAGATGGAGCTTGGTGAGAGTTGCTAAGAGGTCGAGCAGGGGACACGGAATATCAATGGATGTTCCGGTTGTGCTCGTGTGCAAGGAAGCTTGTTGTGATGGAATCGTCGGCGAGCGAACGAAACGAGACGGGGCGATGTTTTCTGATCTTAACGTCGGGATTTGATGGACAAAGCTGACGTCGAGAAAGTCTTCAAGGCTTGTCGACGAAGTGGCGTGTGAATGAACAGCGGAAGGGCTGACGGAGCAATCTTGATTCGTCCGGGGATGATCGAGATGTGCAGAGACACACGGGCGATGGGCGAGGAGGCAGACGACGGGGAATTCGACGACTGGACAGCTAGGCTGGGCGATGACCGATTGACGGATTGAGCGACGAGAACCCAATGAAGAAAAATGGGAAGAACGCGAGGGGAGGAGAAGGGGAATGGGGAGAGAAGCACCCTGAGGGGGGATTGGCGTGCAACGGTGCGTGTTGTTGTGTGGGCTGGAGAAGGGAAAGGGAAAAGAGAAGGGGAGGAAGTGGGATTTTGTGAATATTTTTTTTCTACTTCCGTCGCCTTCGCGGGTTTGCCATGGGCACTGGCACTGGCTGGATTGGATTGCTGGCTGCTTGCTGGCACACCCCGGTCGCCTCACTGTAAGGTATCTTTTTTTTTCCCTTTCTTTTTGCCCGAGCACTTGCCAGGTACCTTGTCGCTGGGGTTTTAGTGGGTAGGTACTTGCTCGCCGCTTGCTGGAGCGTGGTCTGTCGTATGCTAATGGAAGTACCGGTGTTCAAGGTGCTTGAGGGCAATCTGGCCCCAATGTACACGCTCACAACTCGGGTGTACCTGTGTAGCTGACTGGTCACTGGACGGTCCAAACAGAGAGTTATTTATACGATAATCATATTTGGCCCCTACCAAGATGTCGTATGGAGAGCCGTTTGCTGACGTGGTGTCAGGTGTCCTTCAGCTGTGCTGAAAGGTACCCTACTCGCCATCAGCAAAGGTAGATTGCCATGCCAGTGCTGAAAGCCACAGCGCCGTCCGCCGCCTGCATCCACTGAGGGTGGTGAAAGGACCACCACTTCAGCCCAAAGGTGGCCCACAACTCCCGGGCCCGGCCTTGTTCCATGGGATTTCCAGCGTGCAAGGCGTGGCCCTAGTCTCGGCTGCTCCCTCCAGGCGCCGCGAGAGCTTCTGGGCCAATCACATGTTCCCACCTGCTTACGGCGCCGGCAATCAAGACCTCAGGTCCTCTGGAGGATGCAAAGGGTCCAGTGCTTTTTAGTGGGCTAAGCTGCCGAGACCCAATCGTTGCCACGTCCCCCCGTCCCGCCTTGAGCCTGTACGTGTCTTGTTCATCGCTTCTTCACCAAGTCAATTGGCTCGCTGTGTTTCGTCTCTCGTTAATATTCTCATCTTTTCAAGCAGATGACGGCTCAACCTAGATGGCCATCAACAACTACGCGATGACTCTCTCCCAAAATCTTCCAAGCTTCACCGCCGACACCGGAACCCGTAGCCGTAATCACAAGGCTAAGGTTGCTGCAACTCGGGCACGGCACTGACATCCTCGAATCAGCCACAGCCTCCGTCCGCGACAGGGACTGGACCTCTGCCGTCGCCGCATGAACCGCGTGGATTCGGCCCTTGCGCTGCGTCTCCGCATGACAAGGACGGAAATTAAGGGCCGGCTCCTGTGCCTCACACAATGTTCCCTTCCACTGATTCCAGCAAAACAGATACCAGATTGGCGAATGCGAGGCGGACCATTAGCATTGACTTTATCTGCTGGGTGTTAGTCTACTCCTCGATATCGGTGGCCGTATCCGTCCAGGGTGACGGACTTACTCTAAAGCTTCATTGAACCTCACTGATTGCAGGGGTCCTATCAGCGTCTTCTAGGCGTATTGGACTGCCGCAGACCTGATCATGGCGATGTCCGCCATTAACCGAAATAATTTAAACTGGTAAGTTCCAAGTTACCCCTCTTCACCTACTCGGACACTCCCGTCCAACATCCGGCAATGGCTTCAACGACGGCAGTGGACCCAGCCAGCCCTCATCGCCGCCCTCCAGAACCCTCGACGGGCCTGGCGAGTCAAAGTTGTGCGTCGGCCGCCGCGAGAGCACCGCGAGCTCAATGTCATAGTCCTCCCGTCGCGGCTCGCTTCTCTCCGTCTCCGGGCTCAAGTTCGGTGTCCAGTTCGGCGTCTCGGCCAGTCTGTCCCTGCTCGTGGCGTTGGTGCTCCGCAGCCACGTCCTGTTCCGCGTGCTCCCGCCCGTCCACCTCGAGCAGCAAGACGAGAACGTGTCAATGTACTTTTTTGAAGTGTTCCTCCACCACGATGACGTTGACCGCGGCGTGTTGGGCGATATCCTGTGAAGGGATCGTTGCTCGAGGAGGTAGTTGATGGAGGGGAAGCACGCGCATATCAGCCCGATGGCGAGCTCTCCGGTGCTGCTGGTTGTCAGCAAAGCTTGCCGGTTTTGTGGGCGGCCAACTTACACGGTCCAGTCGAGCGGGACAAAATCGACGGTGGGATCTGTCGTGTCTTCGAACTGGAGCACGAGATACATCCGATAGGCGGTGATGCCCACCGCGACACCGCCAGCCCCCAGCAGCCCTACGATTTTGACCTTTTTCAGCAGTGACACACGCAGGGTCCACGTCAGGATCACCGGGATCAGCAAGATGGCGAGATCGGAGACGATGCCCAGCGTGGTATCGTATATGAAAAGCTTGGTCTGGTTGATGCACTTGAAATTCCGTATCGTCGGATCCCAGAAGGCGTTAATGGGGATGCAGACCAGTGTCTTGGCAACCTGAGCCGGGAAGTAGCAAATGAGAAAGAAGACAAGCAGAGCGTGCAGCGTCCGGGCGACGAACAGGTCGACGGAGAAGACGCGCACAACCAGAAGCAGGATGGCCACCTTGGTGAAGAAGGCGGCCGGGGTATACAGGAGGGAGCTGATGTAGAGCCACTGATGGAGTCAGCACCGGTGCTATCCCCAGGCGGCGATGCCTTACCTTTTGGAGCTCTAGGAAGTCGGCTTCAGTGATCTCCCAAATGTGATATCCCTCTCCGTGCCGAAGCTCTGTCCAGGTCAGCTACATGAAAGTGTGCTAAAGGGTACCGCCTCACTTACTAAAGAACACGGTACCGTTGAGCAATACAGTAAAGAACTATTGAGTCAGTGCTATGCGTCTGTGGCGGAAAATCCTTCCAAGCTCACCCATCCAAGCAGACAGCTCCCTGCGAATCAGTCAGCCAACATCAAGTAGCGGCGCCGGCACACCTACAGTCCTCCAGTCTAAACCTCCCATGTGCTGACAGCTTCACATAAACTCGTATCGTAAAGAACACGACGACAACGACCTGAATGGTGATCATGTAGGCGGTATGGACCGTGTGAAAGATGTCTCGCGGGTTCGCAAAGTTGGGCGTCTCCCCGGGAGGCGGCGGCGCCGCTCCGATCGGACCAGTGGAGGAGCTGCTCATTACTGGGGCTCAGTCCGGTTCCATGACGGGACCGTTCGCGTTCTACCTGTTCCCGCGGGGATGTATCGTCGCCTATCACATCGACGGTTGGACTCCCTCAAGCAGTGGCGTCCATCGAATCAAAATAGTGGCGACGCAGTTAAAAGAAGGACGACGATCGGTTGCTCCCGATGTCAAGATTGCGGGGCCCGGTGCGATAAAAAAGAAACTACCGCCAAGAAAAGATTATCGTGAAGAAGATCAAACGAGGGAATGGATGGAGGAGGGGCTCTTTGACATGATATCTTGGCATGAGGTTTCGTGACTAGCAGCTGTGCCGCGAAGGGGGTGAGCAGCAGCTCTGCCACGACACACGAGTAAGACGGCGACCTCAACTTGCGATTCGGCAAGGTGCGGACCACCACCCCGACTGTCTTGAATCCGTGTGCCTGCCCCCCTTCAAAATCCAGACCGTCGCACTACCCCCGCTCTCTCTTTGTGTTTGCCCAGATCCTGGGTCTACGTCTGAAGCTCAGAAACGGCCGAACCAGGGGACTGTTGGGAAAATCACACCCGAGCCGTGATTGGTCCCGACGGCAGCGGGTGTAGTTTAGACACGAAAGCATCGTCTCATGCTGCGAGATCCGTGAGTGGTCCCACTGAGTCAAAGTTGGGAGGTTCTGGAACAAACACAAACTCTATATACGGACGGACCTTGTCTGGCGTCAGGAGCATCCCAGACTTTCCCTTGCGAAAGCCCTGCTGATTGCAAGCCATTCGAGACTGGCTGACAGGTGTATCAGAGTTCAGTCACGCAAGAAGAGAAGACGAGGTCCCGGGTCATCCGCTCGAAAGCATCCGGGGAACAGAACACCGATGGCCTCGCACAGGTTCTCTGGGACCAACGCAGCCTCGCCCGGCCGAATCAGGCTAGGGGTGCCCGTTCTCCCGTACGGGCGTTTGTCCCTCCCCCGTGAGTTTTTACCACGTTGAGAGTCAAGACAGCCCTGCCCTGGGCCCAAGGGGACGGTTCGATGGAGACGATGTCGACAGGCATCGACGAAGGTTCCAGCGGAGCGCGCGTTCGAACCGTCGAGGCTGAGACGGCCCTGCACGACATGAGGCTCGTCGTTAGGGAGCTGTAAAGCTGGTCCACCGTAGCTTTTTGCTGGATCAGCTGTTCGTTAGTGGCCAGGTGTTGCAATCGTACTGTGCTCTTGTAATCGAGGTTTCGTCGCCTTACTTTCTGCCCTCGTAAGTCGTTGAAAACTCAGACCTGCCCATCTTTGCCCTTCGTAGACACGTTGGGTTAAATACTCGCCAGGTTCCGGGAGAGTTCTTCTGATGTAGCGGGACTTTATAAACAAGGTACAATATGGGTAAATTCACATTGGTCGAACGGGGTTTCTGTACAGTCGTATTGCCCCAATGGTAGCACCTAAGCATCGAACTAACAGACACTCTAGATTTGCATGTCGACGCCTCCCTGCAACCACAGCACATGCTTATCGAAAATTGTGGAGACGAAGCACGTGTTACAAGAAAGGATGCCATGACCACGGCGTCAGGCGTTGAGTGTTCCCGAGACCGAGCTGGGTTGGGTCGTATAAAAGAGTCAGGATATTTGGCACCCTGCTTGGGCATGCGGATCGGAGAGCCCAGACCGGCTTGTCCCGCGAAAGCTGAGCCCGCCTTCTGCATGATGCTGCAAGTGATGCTACCCCGGATTGAGCACGTTGTCGCCATGTGAGCGCGCGGAGCGCAATACACGGGAAGAGTTTCGCACCTGATGATGCCGATCTCGCCGGTGATGCCTCGATCGTGAATGGCACATGTTGCGGAACCGGACTATTGCCATAGTTCCGAATCTCCTCTCCGTTGGCTGACGTTGAAGTAAGAAATCGAACAACGCTGCATCCTCCACAGGTTCATTTCATCAAGAACGGTATCCACCCTTCCGAACGTCACATGTGCAAAGTTTCTGCCGTCACCGAGTCAGCGAAGCCTCGCGAATCATGTTCTCATGATGGTATCATTGCCAGCCCAGTCGTCCAAGGGCGCTTTTCTTGCAAGCTTCAATCATCGGCCTGACCATTGCTCCTTCCAACCGCCCTTCTCAAACAGCCAGAGTGCCTCCGTAGCATAAGCACGACTTCCCCTGTGCCCACCCTCCACGATGGCCGCCTCAGCAAGACTCTCCAGCACCCTGCCCTCTTGAACGCTGCTCCATATACCTCTGGCTAATTGGTCTTCTTCTCCTGTGCCCCATTCGCCCTTGCCGAGTCTGTAAAGGATACGACCTAGAGTCTGGAAGGCGACGCAGCGCTGAGCTGGAACAGCACTGCGAGCATAGATGGACAACTCCTCGATCGTGTATCCAGCCGCCTCTGGTGCAAGCCCGTGGTGGTGTAGTCCTTTGGAAACAGGAATCGACCTGCTTAAACGAGGCGGGATTAAGCCGCCACGGAAGTCGAAGCGAAGGTTCGCAATCGGGAGTGATGACTGCCCCGGGTAGTAGGGCGACTCGCGGTCGGCCGGGCTGTCAGCGGTTGGGATGGGCGCCATCCAGGCAAGCTTGCTCGGATCGGCAGGTAGGTTGGGGAAGAACTTTTCGTGAAGTGTCTGAAGGAAGTCGGGGTGAGATGGGTCCAGATCGGGTAGAGCGGGCGCCGCCGGGAAGTGCGTCTTGTCGGGCTGGTCGATCATGGGGAAAAGATCCGCGGGAGGCGCGGCCGGTGCCTTGTTCTCGTCGACCGACGCCGAATTTTCTTTTGCTTCCGTCGGGGCAGCCCGAGGCGCCGGCTTGGGCTTCGGGGGCGCGGAGGTGTCTTCGACCTTAATCCCAGGCGCAGGCGCGGACGGCTTTTCAGGCTTGGTCTCGTTTGCAACTGGCGGATCGAAGGGGTTCGGGCCGTGTTGCTCGTCGATATTTGCCCTACCAAGGAGTCGCTGAATGAGGGACGGGTCCAGCGAGTCCAACAGCTCCCGCCTCTCTCGCGCAATCTGCTCCGGTGTCATGTCGTCCAGCTTCTGTTGGTTCTCGCGGTCGATTCGTCGCCGCTCGGCCGTCTCGAAATCGGAATTGGAAGAGTTGCCATCTTCTATCTTTTTCGCGTTGCTTGCGTTCGCCGCTAGCGCGCTCGTAGCAGCTTGAGCACCCGAGACGTCCTTGCCTTGCCGCTGCTGCTTGAAGGCAGACACTCGCGTGCGTTTCTTGTGTGCTGGGAAGCCGGTCGGGGCGGCGTCAAAGTCGTCAAAAACGACAGGCTTCGCGGGTTTCGTGTCCTTCTCGACGATGTCGCCTACCAGTAGTGTGCCGTCCATGGTTGTGTTTGACGTGCTTGTAGGCGGTAGTGGAATTTGAGGTTGCAGCGGTTCACAGGCAAAGATCGCGAGGTGGGGGGGGGG
>JABGLZ010001168.1:0-82033 GCA_014705045.1 Colletotrichum theobromicola
CGAGATCTGCGGTAGTCCCTGCTCCTACTCACGTTTCTGTTTGGAGTCTCTGGAGACACACACACACACACACACACACACACACACACACACAAAAACATATACTACAGCACTTGAAGCAGCCCCCACTGCTTACCAAACGTCTGAAACCTTCCGTTGTGACAGCATCATTCTAAGCCTGAATAGTCCAGTCTTCTCTATCCCTCCTCTCTCCGCGGAGGACACATCGGTCTGAGTCGTTAGGGTATTGTACGAAGTAGTGTCATGAGCTACCTCGGGCCCTTCGATTCCTTCGTCAGCACAGGTCGTGCTGCGGCTGTTTCTCAACGCAACGAAACAAGAGTCGGGTCGCCCAAAATCGGAGATTAATGGGCTCAGCAATCATAGCACACAACTTGTGTGTAGATCGACTCACGGCCTATACTATACGGAGATCTCCCGCGTAATGCCCTTCCAGGTGTCACGTTGTCTTGATCTGGATTGATCTGGATGGTGTGCATGCCTCAACTCGGGCGGTGGATCAGAAGTCTACCAATATAGCCAGTGCCAGCGAGACGAGCAGAGACAAAGGACTTGGTCGTGGATGATTCATGGCAACGAAGTATCTGTATTGTCTATCTTTCTACCCTATGCATGTCTTGCTAAGGTCGTAGGTCGCAGGTCGTCTGCCGCCTTCTTGTTTCTTGCCCGTCCCCGTCTACCTTCTCCGTCAAACAAGTGGGCTCACTTATTTTAGCGTTTGTGGACTCCAGACGCCAATACGGCAATATCCCCACCGTTCTCTCACACGAACGAACACCTGCACCACGACCTGCGTCTGCGCCAGCACCCGCACCTGCAGCTCTGCAGCTAGAGTGCCTGCACCTGCACTGTTGTCGGCGCCTGCACTTCCATGGAGTATTGGCGGGGCTTTGCTTTCTGTAGCGCCTTCTCCAGACAAGGTAGGCAGTCATTAATATTTTGAGACTCTCTTCCAGGTTGTCTTCCGTGGATCACCATTAATTCGCCGACGAGGGCGATTAAACAAATGGATTCTCTCCCAGGCACTGGCATTGTCTCCTAAAGTCGGTCAGTCTACCACCGTTCTTGTTCTTGTTCTCACTGCGGTATGTAGTGGATGCATGTGCCACTCGGCAATAGGTACTTGCTTCGCCCGCTGCTGACAGCGCGTGTCTCGTGTATCTTTTCCCCGTCGTCTTCGTGTGTCCGGACTTCTACCCAAACCTACGTACCTTAGTGTGGGTACCTAGGCCAACCCCCCCGGGTCCTCGGTCTCGTCCAGGGCTCCTTGCACAAATGCACCCAGAGACGGCACGGCTCCCCTTCTTCCCAAGTGCCTTCATCCTAGGATCAACCCCCCTCCCATCCCTCAAGCATCGCGCTCTTTGGTTCTCTCGCTGTCTCTACCACGCCCCCAGTCGTTTCCAGCAGAAAAGTCTCCAGCGGACTCGCTCCTCGTCGCTGTTCTTACTTCTGAATACGGTCCCTGGGTATCCTGCCTCCGCCGCCCGGTACACAACAAAAAAGGGCCCCTCCCCTGAGCCCACCAATCATGCGCCTGGACGCTTCGTGTCGGACCCCAAACCCAAACTGTTCCTGAATCGTCCAACCTTGTCTAGTAGTGCTCTCCCGCACCCGCACTTCCTCTCTGCCTCTCTCCCTCGCCCTGCCCTTCGCCTCCGCCTCTCTCTCCGACTGTGTCCTGTCCTACGCTACTGCCCGGTCTTTCTGACTATCCTTCCTTCTTCCTCTCAAGACCATACCACACCATCTCTCGCACTGCACATCCACTTACGACTTTACCTTCAATATTAATCGACTAACCCACAACGCTTCAATTGTCGAATTGTACACCTCTTCTCGGCGACGACTGGCTCGGAGCGATATTATCGAGGAATCACGGGCTGAGGTTGGGTTTGGATTCGGGCCAACGGGGTCAGCGGCCGACGCCCATGTTGTGAAATTGGTGCAACCATATCTTAACCGCCGCAGCTCGTCGACGATTCGAATCCTGACCATCGCATAACATCACAATGGATCCTTTTCATGACAAAGCGGGCAACGAGAGGAGGGTTTCCCTCAGGATGTCAGCAAGGCAATCAACTACCGTCGACGGCGACGACGATGAATACGATCTGGCTGCCGCCATGGGTTTATCCGACGGTTTTCGCCCAGCCGACCTTTCTGCGTCCAATCCACCCATTTCCTCGACCACAAACCCTTCGACTGGCTCGGCGGTTGTGTCACGAGACTCTGCCGCTACCTATCGAGCCGCACCTTCTGCCCGACCCTCCAGTATAGCGAAACCTCCCCGCGCTCACGACCCTCTCGCCCTTCGTCATGACGGTTCCACCGGCCAACTGAACGGCACCGCACTTTCACGCGTATCCAGCGCTTCCACCGACTCGCCCATCATGCGTTCTGAGAGTCCCTACGATGGCCCCTCTGGCCCCTCTCACCCGTACCAGATGTACCCCCAGCGAACGAACAGCGTGGCGACGTCCTCAACCGCCCGTATGTCAGAACGGTCATATGCTGGCCCCCGTGGCCCGACCCATCCGTATACTCTTTACACACAGAATACGGTGCCGGGGGACTCTAGCGAAGGGGATAACATTCCTGTTGGATTTGGACGGTCTGATAATTATCAAC
Organism: Colletotrichum theobromicola; assembly: GCA_014705045.1. Taxonomy (NCBI): domain Eukaryota; kingdom Fungi; phylum Ascomycota; class Sordariomycetes; order Glomerellales; family Glomerellaceae; genus Colletotrichum; species Colletotrichum theobromicola. Next base: position 2,653 of record JABGLZ010001168.1, read on the forward strand.
GACGAATGGGGCCGGAAGGGGAGGAAATTGCCGACTTAATCGGTCCCTTGGGGCACACCGAAGAGCTACCTCCCTACACCAGATACCCGGAGCAGGCGTACGCGAGAAAACAGCCCGGCGACGTCTCCCAGCCTCAACCACAACATCACGAGCACCAAGATCAACGTCACCAGCAGCTCTCACCACAATCATCGGACGAGCAATCGCAACTACAACCGCAACCACCACACGAAAACACGGTGACAGTAATGACAGCCTCCGTCCCTCCTGCGACCATACCTGGCGCTGGCGGCCTTGGTCTCGCAACAAGAAATCCCGAGTTTGAGTCTCGCGAAGACCTTCGTTTGCCGTCGCGCATGTCATCAAGGACGCTAGCTTCCGACAATGCAAGCCAACATGAAATTAACACCGCTGCGGAGGCTTACGCTGAAAAAACCACCGACCGCAAGTGGCAGAAAAGGGCCAAAAGAAGGATGTTCGGGGTCATTCCGTACTGGGCGATCTGCTTGTTAGCAGTGGGTTTGGTGCTAATGTAAGTCGGACCCGGCTCTGATGTGAAGCAGTTGACTAAGTATCTCTGCAGGGGCATTATACTAGGTGCTGTCATTGGCACTTTCTTTGCGAAACACAAGAAACCGCCAGGTCGGCATCAAGATGATGAACCTGTACCCCTCGTTATCCCAACAGCCACGGTTGACATCAAGCCACTGGCAACTCTTCCCCCTGACCTGCCTTCAATGGAGATCGGTACATTTGGTTTGCCGCCATTGATCGCAAGCCAAGCACCGAGCACATGCTTCAACGACACAACGCAATCGCAGGCCTGGACCTGTAACATCCCCTTTACCAGTTACGTCATGGGCGTCTCCCGAATCGCCAATGAATTACCAATTTCTGATTACACCTTAAAACTTACTACATTCAATGACAGCGACCATACCGACGAAAAGCTCAACATGTTCTCCTGGGGCACTCAACCGCCCCTCATTATTGACCCGTTGAAGATGCGACTGGTCAACGACACTTCTGAACCTGGGCGGGGTGCTGCTTGGTTTGCTCAAATGACATATAACAAAACCGTTGTCGTACCCGAGGACAGATTTCCTGGGGTAAGCACAGCTAGACCGAGCGCGAAAAGGCGTTGGAACGGCCCTCCCCCAGGGTCCGGAGACTTTAGCAGGAAGGGAGTGAGAGGAGCACAGGCTGGAGATCGACCCTGGATATGCACTTGGCCGGGGACGCTCCTCGAAGTTTTTGTCTATCCATCGCAAAACAACAGCTATCAACGAAAGCCAACATCGACGACAAAGCCCCTTGCAGCTGCCACAGTTTCAAGTAGCTCATCACCTTTCCTGGTGCGTCACGGTTTGGCGACGAGCACCTTCTCCACTGCAGTTCCTACCGACAAGCCGCGACGAGCTCCGCCGCCCCCATATCCGCAGGTGATCAAGTTCGAAGAGCGTCGTGTATCGCTCGACGAGACCAAGAATGCCTTCTGCCGACAGGTTGAAGTTTGTGACGACGGAGAGAACACGGTGCCCGTTTTGAACGAGGAAGGCCAGCCTGTGGAAGTGATGATCATGGAGAATAGACAAACGGTCGCCATTGCTGACTCCAAACGTTGGGTCCACGAAGACAGCCTCTTGATATCACGGGATCGGCCGACAAGGACAAGCCAGCTGAGTGATTGCGGCTGCATTTGGTGGTTCACATAACATCGAATCTATGTGACGAAGGGCCGTGACGAAAAATTATTACTGCATGGCTTAATGTACTACACCATCATTTACCGGTCGTAAGGTCTCGTTACATTTGCTTTCTTTCAAGGCGTTTGATATCTACCAGGATGAGCATCATGGGCCTCGTTCATCCGGCGCAGTAGGCTGGCGATTGTACATATACATATGTTTGGCGGAATACCTACGAAAGGGCCCACGAGGTCTAACAGTTCTCTTGCCGGAGGCAAAAGGTGAAACTGGTGCAAAACTTCAACCTCAGGTTGGCTTAGCTCTGATGAGAGACGTGATGCCGCAGGTTTGGTTCATTTTGCACGGTTAATAACATTGTTAGTACTAGTTCAAATTATCGGAAACAAAAATGTAGAAGCTGCGGTGAATGAGAGGAACATTTCCAGACACAAAAATTCAAATATCACCAAGACGCCTGTCCATGCCCCTGTGAACTGACTATCTACACACGTTCCCACGTTGCTATTTAGCAGCCGTTCATGTCGGATGCTAAACCATCCAGGAAGCTGTCAGCCAGTTTCTGGGCTCTCCTCGCCTCGATATCTTTACGTCGTCGCTCTATTTCCTTCCGTCTTGCCTCCTTCTTCTCCTCACGATCTTTCCTCGCTGTGTCTGTCCTTTGTCGCTCTGCCTCAAGGCTCTCAAATTCTTTCGACCTCGTCTCCTCATCTTTGCTGAACTTGTAGAAACCCGTACCTTTGGTTCGAATTTCGCTGTCGGCATCGTAGTGCTTCAGCTCAGGTGGTGTAGCGCTCCTGTCACGTTTGCGTGCCAGCTCCTCCATCTTCTCGGGGTCTTCCGGGTTGAATGCCATTGTTTGAATAGCGTCACCATGTAGAAGCTTCGCTGGTGCTGCAGGCCGAGCAGACATGCGCTCGAGCTCCTCAGCACCAAGAAGGCCGCGGCGGCGTTGTCGCTCCAGGCGTTCCATCTCGACTTTGGTGCCCCGCCGCAAACGTCCAAATTCGTCCTCATACTCGATGATTTCTTGCATGGTGCTTTCTCCACCATCATCGTCATCGTCATCGTCATCGGAGCTTAGAGCATCTTCATCGTCGCCCTTTCTCCCTCTTGCCTCAGCTTCGGCCCATTTCCGGTCAAAGTCAATCAGGGGCGCAGCCTCGTTCTCCTTGGGCACATAATCGCCGCGTTTCATGGCGCTGTACAGACGCGCCTTCTCTTCCATTTTGCGTCGGGTACGGGTCAGCTCTGAGGATTCTTCGTCGGTGCCCAGTGGATCCCTCAGCTTCAGCTTCATGGAATCCGCCTTGGAGGACGAGCCCGCCTTTCCGGGGCCGTTGTCCTGCTGCCTCGGTTTCGCGCCGGTGAAGATATTGTTTTTGGTCCGCGACGGCCGAGGTCTTGCTATCGTAGAAACATTGGCGGCAGGGGCAGACATGATGGAGGATAACTGAGCAGTGAAATCCATTGAACTGCTGAAGGCCATGTTGTTTTTGCGCTTTTTAGGCGGGGGTTGCCCATAGAGGTTTGGATCTTGGGGCATGACGCTTCGTCGCCAGTAATGAGTCAGGGATGAGGCAGCTGCAAGGCGGCAAGTGAGTTGGTAAGCCGTTCTGTGTTCCCCGCCCGTCGAGGACAATCGATGAAGTGTTGCGATGTTTGGGGTTTGGGAAAACAGACGTCGGGGGGTTGTTGCGTTGTACGCACAGGCGCTTCTGCTGTAGGTACCTTGGCGATGGCGTTGGCCCCACATCCAAGACACCGGGCTACATTAGGTGCCACGGTGCCTAAGGTACCTCAGCGTAGGGTTGCAGGTAGGCCGCATACCTAGGTAAGGTAGTGTAAGGTTCTTGCTGAGCAATCGCTAGAATATTCACCTACCCAAGGTACCTGGTAAGCCAAGGTAGCTGAAAGGTATAGAATGTGTCGTTGTTAGCCAGCATCAACAGTCCCTTCGTTACTAAGGTAGGTAACTTTGGTAAGGACCACAGAGAACGGACACAATTCCTTCGCTGCACATGTCCAGTCATCCCCGACATGCTAGCCATGCCTCTATCCTTCTACACGCCGTCTCGGGTCAAAGCCGCCAATCGAGCCCATATATTTTCCATGAATCAAACAGCCTCCATTTACTTGTGTATATTGGTCAGCCGCGACTGGCGGACGACGACGATGATGACAACTACGCCTGTCCGGCAAACCACTCGGCATCATGCAGACTTCATGCGCTTCTTCACAGCTGCCAGGTCATCCTCCGTCTCTCGGGCATGTAAGGCAGTTGTGAGAGGTTTGAGTTGACCATTTCTCGACTCCAGCGGGTGCCAGGGGCGACTCCAGCAGATTCGGTAGACCCAGACCACGAAGTCAAATCCTATCAACATGACAATAGGAACCACAAAGAAGAAGCCGAGCGCGATCTATCGCCCCGTCAGTTTGGAGTGTGCCTGGCTTGACACGACGCAGGTGTTCATTTTGAAACTTACGAAAGCGCCTGAAATGTATCTGACTAGAGAAGGGTAGTCCAGGGCCAGAAGCGAGTAAGTCATCATCTTGTCGTACCACGATGCTTATTGCGAGCGAGAAGCCTTTCCCGTCAAGTGGAATACAAGCATCCCACTTTCTTTACCACAGGGGCGGAAGAAAGTGGTGGGGTATCGGTGATTTAGGTTGATCTAGGTAGGTAGTAGGTGGGTGCAGGTGGTGATGTCTAGGGACGTGTGCGGCGGATAACGAACGTAGGTAATCAGGCGAGACAGATGGAAGCGACCACCTAGGAATGCATGTATGGTGGATGACAAAGTTGAGGGCGAATCAAAGTTATTTTGGCAGCTAATGAGTTGACCGCCGGGCCTAGCAAGTTTATGTTTCTCCAGAGAATGAGGTGAGAGCTGCGTGAGGTGGAAGCCGTTGGTGTTAAGAGATGTCACGTCAGATCCAAGGGAGACGGACGCGCTTGCGAGGGGATGGTTTAGCCGGCGCCTCCGACTTAAGCACCTTACCTAGGTACCTTAGCAGGTTCACTCTATAGGTCGCCTACGTACCTAGGCCGGGCTGGCTGCAAGTACGCCACCGGAGCTGTGTCCAGCCCCCCTTCCACCATGGAAGTAAGTACCTTCCTTACCGCACCTTAAGGTCCCTTGCCCTGGATCCCCAAGGTAGGTACTTTACTTAACTACCACACTACCTACTTAGTAGGTGCGTGCGCTTCGAACAGATCAGTCAGAAGACACCGCCTTCCATCTAGGGTAAGTACGGTGTCCCACTGTGACCCCCGCCATGGACATCACTAAGGTAAGTAAGTCAGCCACGAATTGCATTGCTTATTTTTTTTTCTTTTTTCTCTCTTTCTCAACTACCGTCCTTTCCTTCCTGCGAAGCCGGTTCAAAAGATCCTATAAGCACGTCCTTCGTGAACCACATAAATCTAATTCGGAGAGACTAGCGACACCAAATCAGTCTCTCACGAGCACCCGCCGTATTCAATTGCGTAGCAAAGACGACGAAATGGGCAAAGTGACGCACAAACCCAAGAGCCAGAAACGCGAAGACTATCGCAATGCGCGCAGCCAAGAAGGAGCGCTCGAGTTGCCTAAGAAGAAATTCTACCGGCAAAGAGCTCATGCGAACCCCTTCTCAGATCACCAGTTAATCTAGTTGAGTTGCACAACGATCTGCTGCCTATGTACAATGACGCTAATCGTATGTTGAATGTCAGCCCAGCTGGTCCGAATGAGATGGACTGGACGCAGTACTATCCCACATTCACCCTCCAAGGAGACCGCTCCTCGGTCTGCAAATCCGTGGCAGCGACTTCTCTCGACACAGATATGCAGGCCATACCAACAAACCCAACGAGTCATCTGCGAAAGGATGTCGAGGTTGTTGACATTGGCTGTGGATTTGGAGGGTTGCTTGTGGCCCTGGCACCCCTCTTGCCAGACACTTTGGCTGTTGGTATGTGGATAACGCACGTCTTCAGCTATTAGTTGACTGACTTTGGCAGGCCTCGAGATTCGGACGTCGGTCACAGAGTATGTTCAGGAGCGAATCAGAGCGCTTCGCGCGCAAAACGAGGGTACTGGACTCTACCAGAACATCAGCTGTCTCAGGGCCAATAGCATGAAATTCCTACCCAATTTCTTCAAAAAGGCACAGCTTTCCAAGATCTTCATCTGCTTTCCCGACCCCCACTTCAAAGCTCGGAAGCACAAGGCCAGAATCGTTTCGACCACGCTTAACTCCGAATATGCTTTCGCGTTGCGGCCCGGCGGCATAGTGTATACAATCACAGATGTCGAGCCCCTGCACCAGTGGATGGTAGAGCACTTTGACGCTCATCCATCGTTCGAGCGTATACCCGAAGAAGAGCAGGAAGCGGACGAGTGTGTCAAGGTCATGAGGTCAGAAACGGAGGAGGGAAAGAAGGTGGCACGGTATCGAGGCCAGAAGCATGTCGCCCTTTTTCGCAGAAGGGAAGATCCGGTCTGGTAAAGGCATTACAAAGTAGGATGAGCGATGGATTCTGGGCAGGGCGCGATGGGCACAGCCCTGAACGCTAAATATTTTCACTGATACCCAAGAGGAGCGTCATGCTAGCTGCAATGTCTGATTGATACCAATGTCTCATCAGTATTGCACACAAGCAGACCTTCGATGCTATTATAGAATACTCTCGCGTACGTTGTACTGGACCTGGTCGCTTCGTCAGGCACGGACCCGCTCGCCCACATGCATATTCCATAGTGTTATAGTGTGTTAGTGTACGGATACTGAGCCACGGTACCCGGGCAGCGTCTCAGTATTGCGGCAAACATCTTGCGTCGATGTGCCACTAAGGGCTACATTGTGCCACAGGCACTTAGAAAGTGGGGACCGTAAGGATAAGGCGTGCGCACACATGAAGTAACCCAGAGGGCACTCCATCCTTACCTAGTGCCTTGCCGCACCTCGACATCATTTACACGTGTCGGCCTGGACATCCGCATATTGACTCCCCTAATCGATAACGCCCAGCCTGAGCCACACTTGTTCGTCAACAAACGTAGCTCCGGGAGCACCGCAAATCTCAACATCGAACGATGTAGCGACGACAAGCTGCCCTTCAACACCAATCTGGACTATGGCCCTGCAAGGAAGAGATCTGATCCTTGCCGCCATCACATGCTTCATTGCCTGGGGCTACGCCGTCAGTTGGGCGCCGACCTTGCGGTGGATCGGGTATGCCGTCTCGGGAGGAGCTCTCCTGACCGTCGCTTCGATCCTCGCAGTGATTTCCCTCACGTCTCGCGGTTCTAGACGAAGCTTCCGTCATCATTCACCTCGTCCGCAAGGGCCCGCCTTCATCGCGCCCAAAGCCTGGTCCCGCGAAGTCGCCGACCTCCATACACGCCAGTCATACTCCAAAGTTTCCCTCGACCCCGACTCGCGTCGAATATCCGAAGCTCTTGACGATCTTCTCGGTCTCATTGTTCGGGACTTTGTCACTTCGTGGTACTTCAACATCAGCAAAAACCCTATTTTTGCAAATCAAGTGGACAAGGCTATCCGCGATGCTCTCATCAACATTAGAGAGAGGCTCTTGGAGCTCGATTTGGTGGACATAGTCACCACGCGTGTTGTCCCAATCCTGACAGCACACTTCCGCGATTTCTACGACGCCGAACGCTCGGTTCGGGGGAGGGAGCTCAACCGATCCGTGACGGAATCCGAAGAGTTGGACTTGGCAATCGCTTCCAAGTACAAGGATGGAAGACTGCACCCTGCCGCATCGTTGTCATTCCCCGATACCAAGCTCGTCCAGCAAGACTATCTTCGAAAAATGGTTTCTGGAATCTTGCCCAAGGTTCTCCCGCCCAATTTACTCGCCAGCCGCGCCGTCTCCAGTATAATTCGAGAAATCGTCGCATGCGCGGTGCTGTTCCCCGTGCTTCAGATTTTGGCGGAACCCGATACTTGGAATCAAGTCATGGAGAATTATGGCCGATCTATGTTGCAGGACCGTTCAACCGTCCGCAAACTCAGGGCTGCGCTGGATCAGCATGCTTCACCAACACCGAGGGTGGGCAAGGCCGCAATCATACCACGACTTTCGCCCACCGATAGTGAACGAAAGTTTGAAAAGTTCATCCGCGCCATAAGAAAAGTGAATAACCTCTCAGATGCGCGCCGCCTGAGAAGCGAGGTGGCTAGTCAATTGAAACGAGACTCGTTGGAAGAAAACCAGGATCAGGTGTATCTACGACGGCTGGAGATGGGTAAGAGGCTGTTGGACCAGCGCGTCCAAGTGCTTGCGGCGGGCGGAGATAGACGAGACGCAGCCGCCTTACCCCCTCGCCCCGCAGGCAATCCCAAGGCGGTGTCAAAACTTGAGCATGCCTCCTTAGTCGATCTTCTTCGAGATGCATCAGGGTTGTCATATTTCATGGAATTTATGGATCGTCATCGCATGATGCCTCTCGTTCAGTTCTGGCTGGTGGTTGATGGCTTCCGCAACCCATTAGAGGACGAAGGCCAGGATGACGAGCAGCTTCCGTCGAATCCATCGATGTGGGCCGATTCTGATCGCCTGGATCTTGCGCAAATCGACCATGCGTACTTGTCCAAAGCTGAGTTGAAGGTATCGCAGTCCACTCGGGACGAAGTTCGGGCTTTTCTGAACGCCGGCAAGTCGGCTACTGCGGAGCAGTACTACAAAGCCCGGCGAGCTATCTTGAGAGCGCAAACGGCAGTCTTGGAGAGGATGCAGGCACAATTCTTTCAATCATTCAAGAAGTCGGATCTCTTCTACAAATGTTTGGCAGCCGAAGAAGCTTCTGCAGCCATCACTGCTGTCGCTACAAGTGAACCATCCTCGTCAATGGCCCCACCGCCCATACACCGAGGCTCTCAATCATACCAGTCCAAGCCGAATGCGGTAGCAAGACTTGCACCGAGATTGACACGTCCGACGACGAAGCGTGCCGGATCAGCTTCGGATTTGAGAATCTCCAACGTTAATGGCTACGGTCCTGACCCGGCAACGGCACAGCGACGCTCTCTGGACGATGAGTCCCCAACTCCGTTATTTGACGATGAAGACTTTGAACATGACAACATGATAGACTCGGTGCAGAGTCTTGACCAGGAAGCCAGCAACCCTCTCCCCGACACCACTGTAGTCCAAGCTATGGAGGAAGCTTTGAACAACATCATGGAAGACAACCGACCTCAAACAGCCGAAGAATTCCGGGCGTCCTTATTCGGAGCTGACGATGCGGGCTCAAGTCTCTTCTCTGGCGATAATGATTCCCATCGCGGATCACTTGACGTGTCGAGAACGGCACAGTCATCCAAAGAAGCCGAGAGGCCGAGTTTGTCATCGTTAGGCCTCGTAAGCGCCGCATCCCGAATAGGAGTTTTCGTTGACGATGATCTCTTCGGAGATGAAGATAAGTATCTTTCTGACGAACAGGATGAAGACAGCGGAGGAAAACAGATAGACGTTGAGGACGAAGTCCACGAAGCCGCGCCCGGAGATCTGGGCCTGGCAGAAGCTATCACAGCGCTGTCCAACGATATTGATCGTCTTGTAGCACAAGATGCCATCGTTGAATCTCTCACGAAGAAGGCCGAACTCACCAACAACACGGCCGAATTGCGTATTTTGAGGAAGTCAAAAGCAAGTCTGCAGCGTGAAATTCGTCGCAAAGAGTTGCAGAGGCAGCAGTACGTGGTACAGGAAAGCGACAACAGTCTCTACGGTCGCTCCACGATCAAGATCAAAGCCATTCAGGTGGGACGTGAAGACGACGGCAGGGAGTTCGCTCTTTATGTAATCGAGGTTCAGCGGGATGCTGGAGAGAAGATGCCGGCAGCGACATGGATCATCACTCGCCGATATAGCGAGTTTCATGAACTACACCAGAAGCTTCGGTCGAGGTATCCATCCGTTCGCAACCTCGATTTCCCTCGGCGACGAATGGTCATGAAGTTTCAGAGCGAGTTTTTGCGCAAAAGACGGGCTGCGTTGGAGCAATATCTTCGCGAGCTCTTGATGCTACCGGAAGTTTGCCGAAGCCGTGATCTACGAGCATTCCTGTCTCAAAGCGTGATTGCTCAAGGTCAAGATCTGGTGGACCGCGAGGATAAGAAAGACATGATAACGCGATTATACGACTCAGTCACGGATGGTGTTGAGGATATTCTTGGCAATATTCCAGTCCTGGATCAACTTTCGCTAGCTGGCCAAAACCTGATTGCAGCAGCGACCAATCAGTTGAATGCAATGCCACTTCCAGTCAACGAAGACGGCGTCAATGCGGCTGAGGCCGAAGCCGAGTTGAATGCTTTCGAGAACAAGGAACTCGAATCCTTTATCAAGCCTATTTGCGACATTTTCCTAGAGGTTTTTGAGCTCAATCGAGGCAACAACTGGTTGCGCGGTCGGGCAGTGGTTGTGGTCCTACAGCAACTACTCGGAGGTACTATCGAGCGCAAAGTACGTGACAACGTCAAAATGCTGGTTCAGGAGGACGCGATTCTTAAGTACATTGCCCTGCTCCAAGACAGCATGTGGCCTGGCGGGCAAATGAATAAGAACAAGCAGCCAAGAACAGCATCAGAAAAGAAGCAGACTCGCACAGAAGCCAGCTTGATGCTGGCAACACTTGTCCCGGACCTGGCAGGCAGTGTTGTTGGCAGGGTCAACGCCCAAGCAGCCAGCCGGCGTGTCTTTGCAACCTTTAACAACTCAAGACTCAAGTAAGTGGCTGTTGCGGCGTTTTTTGATGGCGGCAGACTAATTACTTGTCAGCGCTCACTTGGCCTTTACTTTCATGGACGAGTTTGTGGAGATTTTATTTGGTTGATATGGTTGTGTGAGACCTTTTCTTCTACGGGCATAGCAGGGCGCGTTTCTTTTTAAGCCTTGAACCTATATACTGGCACGCGTTGGAGATGGATGCATCATGCTGCATGGCAGCGGGTGTCACGGGTCTACTTGACGGGGGCAACTTACTCATCACCTGCGAATGTGACGGGCGAAGGGGCATGTTATTATGTGATACGGGCTGCCTGCCTAGTTCCAAGGTTAACTAGAAGATCAGAGAGAAGAACACTTTGTCACTGGGTAAATGCGTATTGACAGTAATAATACAACCATTCGATCCCGTGAGATACCCTAGTGTACACACAACAACACCGGTCAATTACAGACCGACAGAACGGCGGTCAGAATAAAGTCGATTATCCTTCTCCACGAGGCTACAACAAGGGCACAAAGAACAAGGGATGAACGATCCCCTGTGACAGATCCTGGTCTCCCGAGTTTCGCAATTGGTGCAACGACGGCCCCAAGGTCCCAAAAGATGCTTGAAACAGTTGGATGGGCACCACAAATATTCTTGGTCAGGCTTTCGTCAGTCAGAAGACGTTGAAAATGGACATTTTGACTCTTTGAGAGCAGTGGTGACCAGAATACCCAGCAATCTGCTACCCACCTCAATGCAACCCGACAGCCCGAGATCCGAGAAACCGTCGTATCATCTTCTTTCGGAAGTCTGATTGTGGAGGAGACAACCCCATCGCAAAGCGATCTAGTAGTGTACCTTGAACCCCCGGTTTGTAGGTTGCTTAATAGCACCAAGAAGGGTGGCATCCAGACTTGGGGGCCTGTGAAACGACAGGAGGTGCTTCAAATTCCATTCCTGCGGGCCCTTGGTGCGAAGCACGTAGGAGGGCTAGCGCCATCACATTGGCAAGCCTCATCGGGTTGGCAGCATCTCAAAGCCTGCACCTGTCTCCTCACAACATCGACAGCAACCTTGACGGACGTCGTTGGTTTCCAACCTTGAATCCGTATCCGCTGTCCGAGCGGGCTTCATGATCCATCCTGATTTTAGAATTGACGGTGACGGTATCGCTAGTTGGTTGCTTTTGTCGGCTATACGGGACAAGGATTCACCTCCGATGGTCAGTCACGTCGGCCCCGATTTCCCCTACCCGTGAGTGAGAGAACTTCGAACTTCAGGTGGGTAGGTACTTGAGATACCTGCCGAGTATCCATGGTGGAACGACGAACCAGTGGACGAACGGGTCTAGCTCTCGTATGGAAGGTGCCGTAGGGAAGGTCCCCTCCCAGGTCGGGGCTGGCCAGACGGTACTAGGGTATGTCAGCTTGTCATTGGCTAGCCATCAGCGGGTCCCGCTGTGACGTCCAGAGCTGAGCAGGCAGCCTGCATGCTGTAGCTCCTAAGGTATCCGTATTCCTCCCCCTTTCTCCTCGGTTGTGCAGACCACTGCAGCACTATGGGAGCTCCTCCCCTCTCTCAGCCCGGACATGGCATGCATGCTTGTCGCTCTTCGGTCGCTCCACTATCCCGATTTGTGTGTGTGTGTGTGTTTTTTTTTACTCTTCTTTCCTTCTCTCTTCAATCGAAATAAGCCAAGGTCTTCAGGTCGCGAGGTCAGGCAGCTAAGGTACTTACTTACCTACCAATTACCTAGATGTCCACACTTGATTGGATCTTCTTCTCCTAGTGCTTCAAGACCTTACCTGCCCTGGAACTCGATTACAGCACTAGGTGCCGTGGGTAAGCCAGCCGCGGTACTGCGGGCACTAGGAACCGTCAAGTACATTACCTCAGCTTACCTCCTCCTCCAGCTCCTAACCCGACCCTCACCTTACCTCACCCATCTCATCTTTGACACCTACCTACCACGGCCACCTCTCTCGCTCAAGGCACACACACCACTCTGCCCGACGAGGTGCCCGGCAACACCACCTCTTCCGTCCAATCGCTGCTCGACCGACCGGTGTAACGTCGATACGAGAACCCCTTCATAACTTCTCCCCTCCCAGCCCAGTCGATCACTAAGCTCCTGCGTTTCTCTCCCGTCTTCCCTGTCTGGTCGGCATTCGGATACTGGCACGAATCCATCCGTGCTATTTCTTTCTGTTGTTGCCATCGCCCTCCTGCCTACAGGCCGACCTAGAAGATCGCAAGTCGGCAATATTGTCCAGGACATTGTCGCATATTGGACCTGGCTTTACATTGACACGCCTAGGACAACTACTGCTGCGAATCCAGCGTTGTCGAGAAGCTCCTGGGCTTCGCTATCAGACCCGACCCTTCCTTTTCCCTCGAGCTGTTTCCTTTGAATCCTTCCCACCGGCTTGGACCGTTAGGCTTACGCACACCTGGACTGCTCTTATACACGCGACAGACTCGACGAGGCATTCTTGTCGAAATGACCGAAGTATCGTCTACCAGGTTGTACCTGGGAAATCTCCCGCGAACTGGTAAGCTCAATTTAGCTCGTGAATGCGTCTCGATGCATCATACTGCGATCGCAAATCGCTAATCTCTGCGCCTCCGGTCCCGCCAGCCACCAAAGCCGACGTCGAAGCACACTTCGCCACCCATGGCACCGGCGAAATCACTGAAATCAAGCTCATGAACGGCTTTGGTTTCATCGAATACAAAGACGCCATGGATGCCCGTGATGTAGTCCCAGGTAAGTGTTTTAACGCCGATACGTTCCCGCTGCGCTACCTTCTTGATCGCTAATTCCCTGTTTGTCCAGCTTTCCGTACGTTTTCCTGCGCCGCTACACTATACTCTGCTCTTTCCGGCCCGGTCCGCTAACGATAGCATCGTATTAAAAGATGGATCCGATTTTATGGGCGAAAGGTTGACTGTGCAATTTGCCCGCGGAACCCGGCATCGGGAGGGCGGTAATGGCGGCGGCTTCAACAACGAGCGCGCACCCCCAAGGCCTCGCCGTACTCCCCATCGGATGCAGATCACGGGACTTCCCACCGATACCAGTTGGCAGGTCTGTTGAAATCTCTCCCCATTCTTTCAAGCTGGACACCTGGACTTTTCCCCTCCCCCCCCTCTCTTTGTTGGCGCGAGGTGCGTTTGGTCGACCACTTCCCCACGAGATGGACTTGCCGGCACGTTCTGCGGTCTTTGGCACACAGACACCTATTCTCCTGCCGTCCATATATCAGCGCGGACCATGCGGCTCGGATGGAACTCGCACTGCCGTGTCAGGACTGGTTCTATGTCGGCTTGGCCCTATCAGAACAAGGAACTCCTTGGGCTTGGCCACCTCGACGATGGTTTCTATTCTCCTCGCTGACTGGACGCTGCCTGGTCGCTGAATACCGGACTTCCAACCCTCTTCGGCCCATGCCACCGCTCCTGGACACCAACTTACGTGGACTCTGGATATAGGATCTCAAAGATTTTGCCCGTCAATCGAATCTCGATGTCGTCTATTCTGAGACCGGTCGCGACAACAATGGTCGAGGGTGAGTCAGCCGCGCGCGAACCTTCCGCGCCTCTGCCGAATGCTAATTGTACTCTACAGCTTCGTTGAATTTGAGACCGCGGCCGATCTGAGGACTGCGGTCGAGAAGCTCGACGGCCGAGAATTCAAAGGAAATCGTGTCACCTGTGTCGCGGACGTGAGTCGCTATACGTCAAAGAAATGTGCTGTCTCACAGAGCTAACGCGCATCAACAGACCCAACCCGATGTGCCTCCTCGCGACATCCGCGGCGCGCGCTCGCGTTCTCCTGGCGGGCGTCGGCCTTACCCGCCTCCGATGGACGACTACGATAGGCGTGGCCCTCCACGAGGTTACAGCCCGCGCAGAGATGGATATCGTGACGGCTACCGTGAGCGCAGCCCTCGTCGAGAGTACTACGATGATCGCGCTCGATACCGATCCCCTCCTCGCCGCCCTATGGATGATTACCCTCCACCTCGAGGCCGCTATGACGATCCCTATCGCCGAGACTATCCTCCGCCACCCGACCCCTATACCAATGGTAGACCCTACGACCGGCCTCCGAGAGACTTCCCTCCTCGAGATGGAGCGTACCCTCGTGATGGGTACCCTCGCGAGTATGACCGTGGTGGCCGTTACTGGTAACTCATCTCCTGCTCAAACATTTGCCTCACAGGGGCTGTCCTTGACTCTGAATAGATCCTGGAGGCGTCCCGAACATGTTCAATACAAAAATCGAGTCTTCGCCTCTAGTGTGCAGTAGGCCGTAAGGAGGGAAAGGGTATGTTTTGAATGGCGATTGTTTGTGGGCTTGAGGGAGCTGTTCAAGTCACACAAGATTCAGTGATGCGGAGCAACAGAAAACGAAGTGATGCGTTGCGGGAAATTAAGATGGAAGTACCCGGAAGATGATGTATATTGTACGACTATACTTGTGGATATCCGACCAAACAGAATGAATCTTCGCCCTGCACCCCCATCACGCCCTTCCAACACGCTTATGTGATGGTGAGTTGGGCCTAGTACTCTGCTGATTTCACAGCAAGAGGAATGTAGCACTTGCGTCGACCACATGCGTTTGATTGACAGCCAAATTCCCTACCTACACTATCTGCCTTAGCCAATGAGCCATCATTCTTGGCTGACTTAAACCGGAACGCCTCAGCATACCCTCCAATATCGGTTGTTCAAATATCACACTTTCAAAGTCTTCTTGCCATCCATCAAAACACGCTCCCAGCGCGGAAACACATACGTGTACGCAGGCACCGCATAGGTTCAAATTACGCTGTCTTCTTCCACTGGGTGTATACACCAATCAAACTGCTTACGGTTCCAGCGAGACCGACAATACCATCATCAAAGTTGGCCCAAGCCAAGGCGGAGGTGGGGACGGTCAAGTCGCAGAGATCAGAGAGGAGCTGAAGGCGGCTGCCAGCGCGTTCGCTATGAAATGGTTAGCTGAGGCTGCTTTGCCAACTCGAAAAGGGCGGGAGTCTTCGCGTCCTAGAGACGCTCTAAGGGGGGTTGCTATCTTAATAGTACTCACATAGCTATTCTCTTGGCCTCAACAACACCTTCACCTTCCTTCTTGTCGACCTTGGCCTCCCGCTGCTGAAGGCGGTAAAGGGTGTAGGACTGGGCAATGACACTGCAGATCAGACCAATGGCCCAGCAGCGATAGGCCTCCTTTTGAAGCTTCTTGGCGCCCTCCCATTTCCTAATGCCAGCCGCGTCCAGAACGGTGGCAGCGTCGAAGGTAAGATAGCCCGCATATCCAAGCTGGCGACCAACCGCGGCGTAGCGGAGGACAGGATCCATGGTTTTGGCATCGGAAGCAACGGCGGCAGCTTTGAAGTGCTCGACGTTTTTGCCTACGCGCATGATCTTGCGGGTGAGGCCGAATTGCTTCTTGATGGCATCCCAAGGAGCGATCTCGGCTTTGGAGCCATTGGTGCGGAACAAGTACCAGGCGTAGAAACGTGCGAAGTACTGGAGAGTGCGGAGGAGCTTGTCGCGACCGACCGTCGTGGCGACGAACTTGAGGTAGTGTGCGACAGAAGGATGGTAGACTACGGCGTCGGCGACCATTTTGGAGGCTGGAGGCAAAGTTCGGAGCGAACTTCGGGTCAAGCGGTGACTTCGGAGGATGCGGACAAATGCGGAGCTGGTTTGATGGAGTTCGGTGGGCTTCAAATGGAGGCAACTGTTCAGGTCACGAAATGTTGTTGGCGATGGGAGACGATAAGTTCCTGGCCGAAGCACGGGGGGATGGGCACGGATAGTAAACTGGGCAGATCGACTGGCTGGTACGTTAGTGCAGCTGCCACATGCCGAGGTCCGCCAGCGAAACCGAGACATCAGCAATGGCTTTCAGCGCAACGCGGCCGAGACGGGGGTTTGCCGCGGGCTGCTGTGCAGGTGCATTGGGATTGAACACGCCCAGGCGAGGGCACGTGAGCGCAAAATAGGGGCTTATCTAAGCTCGTTGGCTCGGTACCTGCGGGCGCTGCGCGGTGGACTGGTGAGTGAGTGGTCTTGGTCAGCTGTGGGGTTAAAGCTGGGGGAGTTGGGTGGGTTAAGCCCAAAGAGACCGGCAGATAGAGAATTGCGCCTCAGGAGTCAACAAATCGAAGGATTGTCCTGACTCTTGTGAGTCGTGACTACAGCACCTAGGTCTTGTGCCTACTGCTCCAGTTCCTCAAACTCCACCTCCACTATGGAGAGAGGAATTACCATTACACACAGAACAGAAAGAATAGTTGCTGACTGGCCTTGGTCATGCATTAGTATTCCGTCCAGGTCCGGCTGGTATCTTCTCGTCATACTGCCTCCTGCCTCCACAGTCTCTCGGTTAATTGTATAGAGCGAGAGGATCTAAGGTATAATATATAGTAAAATATAGATATAAGTAGACTAAGTAACTTAAGAAGTAAATATAAAAGTACTATCCTTATAATTAAAAAAGTATAGTTTTTTTAGAAAAGAATTAATAAAAAGTAAATAAAATATTAATATCTTTTTTTATAATAAGTTTAGTTACTAAAGGTATAAAAGCTTTTCTTAGATAAAGAGTATAATAGAGAAATAAATAGTTATTATTTTATTTATTTATTAAATATTATAGTGATATAGTAAATTAAAAATGACTTTAATTTAAAGATTATTATAAATATTAATTTCTAACTAATCACTAAAGTATATATAAAAGTTTTAGTTTCATAATATATTAAGACTATGTTTTTAATATTTATAAGCTTAGTATAAAAATCATACTTATTTTAATTTTCTTTAGTAGTAAGTTTAAGAAATAAACTTAATTATTCCTACTATATAAAGAAATATAAGTTTAATAAAGGTCGAATAGACACAGAGCGGAATTGTCAGACGCAAAGAATATTGACCGAAACCAAGCCAAAAGCACTTCATCATGACCTCATGATGTCAAGCGGTGGGTGTCTGTCTTCCGGTGGTATCCCCTCTCTGCCTTTACCTTCATCCACGCGCAAAGGCTCAGGTCCATCCCCTCCTCGCTGTATGTAGTCATGGACAGCCCTGCAACCATCAGTGTTTCTTTACCCGCCACCCAATGTACTCTAGCCTGTCATGAGAAGAAAAAGAACCAACCACCTAACGAACAACTACTAACTTAGTCCACGCAAAATAGCAGTGAGGAAGCGAGAGTGCCCCTCGCTGCATACCGCGCCGAGGGGTTCCGAGAAATCCTCTGAGGCGCCTCGCGTCCCGTGCCATTAGCGCCTTCGTCCCCATGTCTCGGGTTCCCCTCGGCCGGATGTGCTTGCGGTGGACTCCACTTGGTCGTGGTGACTCGGGATCGCATGCGATAATAGGACGTAGCACCGTAGCCCTACGATAGCCGTATGCCGAATTGAGGGGCACCGAGCTCTCAAGACGACAGCTTCCGGCAACGCTGTCTGATGTTTTGTTCCAGACCCGGACTTACAAACACAATCCATTTCCTCCAATTGCCACCATACTTCCCCCTTCGTATCCCTCTTTATTTCGTCACTTCCATCTGCATATCGACCGTCACTCATCTGCACCATACTCTCTTCCCGTATCGCACTCGCTATACCTCACCGTACGTACTATCTTTCGGCTTCAACCCGTCCCCTCCATGTTGTGCGCTCGTCGTTCTTTGTAATGTCCATTGTAAAAACCACCGCCTCACAAGCCTCAATCACCACCAGGAATTACCTCCATCCTTTCTGTCTCTTCTTCGTGTTAATTCCACAAACTCACCACCTTCACCAAAATCTGACGCGTCCAGTCGCAACAAGTTAGCCCATCATGTCGGCCTACACGACGAACGGCGGCGGCCAAGAAACCGAAAAGATCAACACCAACATTGTTACGTTGACCCGCTTCCTCACCGAAGAGCAAGCCAAACATAAGGAAGCCACTGGAGACTTCACGTGAGCTTTTCCCTCTTATTTGCTCCATTATGATTGCATGCTGATCACGCGTACAGACTTTTGTGCCATGCCCTTCAGTTTTCCTTCAAGTCGATTGCCTACTACATCCGTCGAGCTACCCTAGTGAACCTGACTGGTCTGGCCGGTTCTTCCAACACCACTGGTGACGATCAGAAGAAACTTGATGTCATCTCAAACGACCTCTTCATTGAGGCAATGAGATCTTCTGGGAAGTGCGCTCTGCTGGTGTCGGAGGAGGAGGAGGACGTCATCTTCTTCAAGGACAGTACAGGTGCCCGCTACGCCGTCGCATGCGATCCCATTGACGGCTCCTCCAACCTGGACGCTGGTGTGTCCGTTGGCACTATCTTCGGCATCCACAAATTGCAGGAGGGTTCAACCGGCACCAAGGAAGACATCCTGAAGCCCGGCACCGAGCTCCTGGCTGCCGGCTTTACCATGTACGGCGCCTCGGCCCAACTCGTCATTACTATGAGGGGTGGCACCGTGAATGGTTTTACGCTCGACAATGGTGTCGGCGAATTCATTCTTACCCATCCCGACATGAGACTGCCCAAGTCCCGTGCCATCTACTCGGTAAATGAGGGTAACTCGCTGTACTGGGAGGATGGCACAAACAACTACTTCAACTCATTGAAGACCCCCCAGGAAAATGGCAAACCATACAGCGCTCGGTACATCGGTTCTATGGTGGCCGACGCTTACCGTACTCTGCTCTACGGAGGCGTATTTGCCTACCCTGCCGACAAGAAAAGTCCTAAAGGCAAGCTTCGCATTCTTTACGAATGCGCACCTATGGCATTGGTATTTGAGAATGGTAAGTCTCATTTTCTCTATACCCGGCTTAGCTTCAGTCCTGACCGTCCTCCCAGCCGGTGGCCAAGCGGTTGATAGCAAAATGAGGAGAATGCTCGAGGTTGTGCCTGAACACATCCATGACCGAGCGGGCATCTTCATGGGCAGCTTTGATGAGGTCGAGAAGGTGAAGAAGTTTCACCAGTAGTTGATTAAGCTTGCATTTTTCTCATACCGGCCAACAATATCAATTTTCACGACACGTAATGGATGCGATATGATGTTTAATCTTTTTTTGACGAACAATTGATTCCCTTTGGCGGCGCTTTGGGCACCAGATCGGTTGTGTAGATTGATGTCTGCTAGAAAGAAGGGAAAATGGGGCCCTCGAGAATTGTCAAGGCGGCGAGGCCATTCCGGCCCATAGTATGTATGCATTGGTCAGAATGGACCCTCCTAGTTATACTGAGAAAAGCCATTTCGAATTTGGACTCCCAGCTTCTCAACATCATGGCGAACCTATCTAAAATATTTTAGGAATCAGCTTAGGGGTGTTCTTCTTCCATTCCTGGTAGTCCTTGCGGTCCCCATATCGCTTGTCGTATTTCTTCTCGCTCAGAGGGATGCCCGAAACCTTTGTCAGAAGCAGGGTGACAAATGCCGGGCTCACGAACGAGATTCCAGTAGCTATGAGAGGCCCAGCAACGCCACCGTACAGGCCCAGGCTTGCCTGGACAGGCTTCGTTACAAGAGCCCCGACAGCAGCGGTCGCAATGCCACTCCAAAGGGATATTTCTCCAAAATAATTGGGATATTGGCTGATAATTTGTTAGCCATACTGTGATCTTATTTCCAATAGGAACCACTCCTGCATGGCAGCAAAGATGGCAGTGCTAGTCTCGCAGCTCAAGACGTACCTCACAGCCCAAAGGCCCCGGGTCATGAACTGCTCGTCATGAAGCTTTTCCCTCTTTTCTCGCATCCAGTTGCTCTTTTGCCGGTCAGCTGTGATCTCGAATGCGAACCCAGCAACATAGACGAGAATGCCGGCAATATCAGATATCTTAATAGGCGGCAAGGCAGCGAATGAAGCGGCGGGAACGGAGTTGAGAGCTATGACAGGAAGTAGGCACAAGGAAACCCATGTGGCTTGAGCAAAGAAAGCGCCCGCAAATTTCGCGGGCGATTTTTTGATTTCGTCGAAGCGGGAGTCCTTGCCGTCTTGCAGAATGCGTTGGAACAGGTAGGATCCCACTGCGGATGCCGGTGTCAGAATGGAAGCTTCACTTCACGTCAGGCTACGGAAGACACGTATGAACTTACGTCGAACAGCCCAAAATACGACGGCACCACTCAGGGCAACCTGTCGCCAATTCAGGGCTCCGAGTCCGCCGGAGCTGGTGAATGGCGCGAGAATACTCGGCAATGGAGTGGACACGTTGGCTGCCGTGGACGAGTATTTGGCGCGCAAGGAGGGCAGATACAGACTGAGAGCGGTTACGGACATAAACGTCACGGAGCCGGAGAAATCATAAAATCGTTCGTTCTGAGCGAGAATGGAGGGCATAGCGAAAGCAAACTGGATCGCATATGCGGCTGAGACCGATGGAACCAAAGTCCGTAGCAAGGGATTTTTGAAGTTCGTGAGATGGAGAAGCGATTGTAGCAGAGTCATGGCGAGTGCCGTCCAGGGGAAACAATCCCAAACAATCTCCAAGATGTCGTGAGAGAAACTATGCTCACTCAATTGCAGACGGAAACGATGGTGTAATCAGGATGTTCTGCCGTCCACTGCTGTATATATGCATTCGGCCGGGGATTGCTGTTGAATGACGACATGACCTGGATAGGGCATGACGAGAAAGGCCCAAGCTTCTTCTATGCTGGAATGCACGGGCTTCCGCCTGCCGACGTAGCACTTTCGGTGTAGAGGCTCACCGAATACACCATACAGAGACACCGAGACACTGGAAGCCCCACGCTGAGTGCCCCACTGGGAGCTCCCCCGCGGTCGGAGGTGCAGAGAAATTAATCGTCCTGCACTACTCTTAAACCCCTCTGTTGTACCGAAAAGTCACAAGCAATCGGCCCCTTTCACATCGCCTTCAAATAACCTGTTAGTTTTAACGCCCAGCAATGTCTTCTCCCAAACAGGTATTCATTGCCATTATCGGTACGAACACCCCTACACTCCACCATACAATAGAACATCTGCTTAATGTTGTTTGGCACGCCATATAGGCGCTGGCGGAGTTGGAAAGTGCTTCCTCTCGCAGCTCGAGGCGCTAGCTGCGAGACGACCCTCCCCAAAGCTCAGCCTATGCTATATTTCAACCAGCAAAAAGGCTCTGTACGATGAAAGTTACTCCGCCATTCCCGTCACCGGCGTCACCGAGAAACTGTCCGCCGCTTCGCAGGCTCCGCCACCTCTTTCCCAGCTCGCCGAGTATCTTGCTGCCGCTCCTGCCAAGGTCGTCCTCGTCGACAACACTAGTTCCCAAGATGTCGCCGATGCCTACCCAGTCTTTCTTGGCCGTGGCATCAGCGTTGTCACTCCCAACAAGAAGGCGTTCTCGGGCTCCTACAAGCTGTGGCAAGACATCTTCGCCGCAGCGTCTGCATCTGGCGCCAAAGTCTACCACGAGTCATCCGTCGGTGCGGGACTGCCCGTTATTTCGACCCTGAAAGATCTTGTGGAGACTGGTGACCGTGTCACGAAGATCGAGGGCGTCTTCAGTGGTACCATGTCCTTCCTGTTCAACTCGTTTGCTCCTGTGTCAGGCTCTGGGGGCAAGTGGTCTGCCGAGGTGGCCAAGGCCAAGCAGCTAGGCTACACGGAACCAGATCCGAGAGACGATCTGAATGGGCTCGATGTCGCCCGGAAGCTCACCATTCTTGCAAGACTCGCTGGATTGCCAGTGGAATCCCCGACTTCATTCCCCGTTCAGAGTCTGATCCCCAAAGAACTCGAGTCGTGCTCGAGTGGTGATGAGTTCTTGCAAAAGCTTCCGGCATTTGACAGTCAGATGGAGGAGACCAAAGCAGCCGCAGAAAGCCAGGGTAAAGTGGTGCGTTTCGTAGGTAGTATCGACGTTGCTGCCAACCAGGTCAAGGTTGGTCTGGAGCAGTTCGACGCGTCCCATCCCATAGCTGCGCTCAAGGGCAGCGACAACATCATCAGCTTTTACACGGAGAGGTATGGTAGCAATCCACTAATTATCCAGGGTGCAGGCGCTGGCGGAGATGTGACGGCCATGGGCGTGACAGGGGATTTGATCAAGATTTTGGGTCAGATTGTATGAAGAAGCCTATCAAAGTGGCTTTAGGACAGGCCATAGCACCCTCACAAAATGCTGTCAAGCCTACATAGAAATCCACCAAAATTTGTGATTGTATGCTGCTCCAAGCATCCTGCGACTGGCGCCGGATGGTGAATCCACGATCAATAAAGGTCATTTACCCCATCCACAAATCCAGCTAAACCATGATGACCGAGCGCCGGAAATAGGCGCAGCAGCACGCACAGCGCCGTGGTCCTTTTCGGATGATAGCTCCGATCCTGGTGACGTGGGTCTGTCACTGATGGCGGCGAGATGTGCAACAGTCAGGGTGAAATCTCCCTCCTGCTCTCCAAAAAAGCTGCCAATTTATCAGCAAGACACAGTTCAGTTTTGGGCGTTAACTGGTTAGTACTACCTTCGCATCATGAAGCTGATCCTCTTGATACCGGATAAGTCTAGCGGCTTAGCGTCAAGCTTGGGTTTGCCTCTGTACGTGGGTTTGAAGTTGCTCCAAAGGATTTTCACGTCACCAACATCACAGACGAAGTCGTACTCCCAGCTGATGGTACTCTGGTCGCGGCCATCGTCCCGGGGAGGCAGGATCTCATCTTTGATAGTAAGCGTGTACTTCTTGGAGTCGCTCTCAAGGATTCTGATGACGAGACCATCATATGGCCTCAAATCCAGATGGAGTGTACCAAGAGTCCTCTGAGATGCGAATCCAGCTCCCCCGAGGGTGGTGATGTCCAGATGGCCGAAGAATCGAGCCTTCTCCGGCGATTCGCAGTGCATGTGAGACTGGCTCTTGCCGCCGCGGACTCGATCGTCAGAATCAGTCCAGAGACTGGAATCCCACGGGCTAGTGACACTAGTCAATTTGATGTCTCATATCTTCCGTTATATCAAAAGGGTCAATCACGAGAAGGGGATGCAGGCGGTGCATGTTCCTCACAGCAACGATCCCTACACCGAGTCTGGGCGGGCAAACCAACCTATCGCCTCCATAGAGGTATAGCAACTTCCAGTCCGGTGCCATTGCGTTCTGAACGGCAGAGCCGACGGTTGATAAGCTGGTAAATACGCGGGCTCTATTCCCGCAGGCTGCAAGAACGGCGAATAGCAGGAAAGACTGAAGCGCGTTAGGGTCTCGGTAAGATGGGGGGCTGTGAAGTAGGGCTGGTTCCTGAGCCGCATCCAATTACCTATTTGAGCATACAGAACCAAGTGGTTCTTCGAAGGATTGATGGTGTTTTGCTGGAAGCTTGCCCGCAGATGGCGGAAAACGTAGAGTTGGGTGGAGCCAGTTTAATACCATCGCCAGCCAAGAGAGGTAAGTGGAGGTAGAAAGTGCCTAGTGTGGCACGGTGTCAGGATTACCTAATCTGCACAGAATAACTTGTTGAAACACCAAGTAAATGATCAGGTTGAATTCTTTAGCTGGACGATGCGCAAACGGTTTGCTAACGAGGACAAGGACCATCATCGTAGCTCCATGGCCGAGTTTCGAAGAATCTTGTCTCCCAACAGAGTGGGTTTGCAGCTTTCCCCAGTTGAAAGCCGTCGCTCCCGTGAGTACCGCCAGGATGCAAATGGCCAATGTTAAATGAAAAGGAACTTGAACCTTAGAGAAGTAGCTGGTTTGCGTTAGGCGCCGATCTGCCCGTGTCATTGGCAATGTCTAAGGATGCGACTCTTGAGTCGCTGTCGTCCTTGTGAAGGGAGGCCGCATGATTTGCAGGGGCGCAGACAACACACAACCTCCTACGTAATCATCGCGAGCTAATCTTGACGAAGGAACCGTACCAAATACGTTTAGGTGTTTCGTAGCGGGAAACGCGGTACGGAGCGGTGCGGCGCAGGTTGAGTTGTTCTAGTCTGTCTATTTCGGAACAGGGCCGGCGTCCTGGTGAGGCAAAGGCGCGTATCGTCGTTCACTTGGACCAGATAATCAAAACATAGTTTAACCAACGATGGCGACTCGCAAACAGCGAATCCCTCCTCCCTGTCCTGTCCAACGCTAAGGTATGATGACTAATCGCTTGTGGCGCAAGGTGAAGGACGTCAGGCAGGCCTCAGACACTGCTAGGAAAATCCATCACGGCGGATATCAAGTTGCACAGCGTGACTGCGTACCTAAGGTAGCTGCGCTGAAGGAACATCTAGGGGACTTGCGCGGTGTGTTTTAGCGCATAAAGTCGGGTATAACGAGGGCGGGCGTGCGTCTCGGTAGGCCGGTGTCTGTGCCAAGCCATGCCGCATCGGCTCCGGCCTCACCGAGGGCTTGCGAACAGCCGGCCTGTGTCGAGAGAGCTGAGATAGGACGGGCGGGATGGGCCAGCATCGACCATGATGCATTGCTGGTCGTCACAACAGGGGCGAAGAGTCTTCAAGGTTCCTTGTCCGCACGCAGCTCTGATGCGTTTTCAATAAGGCTTTTTCAATAAGACGAGGTATCCAACGAGGCTTCGCAAAGTACTTCCCATGTGCGGATTGGGTACTTTGGATGGGATGCTCTGCTTCAGCACCGGTAATACGACGGTCAAGGACTGAAACATATGGTCTTCGACCCTTGGAACCGAGCCTGACAACGAGGAGTAGTCGGCAAATACTTACTGATGCGGTACGCATGCCTTATTGAGTGGGTGACGACGAGAATATGGTCGAGCTGTATCCGTATAGCCACTGAAGCCGCCGCCGCCGCTGCGTTCTTAACTCCGGCCCCAGCCGGAGTCCATAGGCAGGTTCACAGCCTTCCAGTGGAAGCACGTCCCCGTTTTCTCCGGGCCCCTCCTGATTACCCTTCTACCTAGCTATCCGTACACCTCAGGCTAAGGTAAGGTAGGTAAGGTAGGGTACCTTGGGTGAGGTGCCTGGCCCTGCCTCTCCCCCGGCCCCCTCCCTTCCTTGCCAAGTGCCCCATGGCGTCCATTTGTAATGTGTCTGTGTCCTCTGCTAACTGGCGCCCCCGGTGACTTTCCGGCGAGTTTCCCAACGTCTGTCAATCGACAACCGGCAAGGAATCCTCCTTGTGTTACGTCGAAGTCGGGCTCGCAACCCGCACTAGCATACAAATGACTGAAGCCGCTGGGAGAAGAGGAGGAAGAAGTCTTGTGTAACCATGGCATCCTCCCCCGATGGAGCAACAGACGCAGGTGTGCATGCAGCCAGGATTGATAAGCGACTTATAGCTGCAAATATTGCTGCCTCGTATGCACGCACATAGGTCCAACGAGGGCAGACCGAGAGAGAGGGACCGAGAGGAATGTGTATAAGTTATGCACATGTGTAGTGTGCTGGCTATCTGAAGCTGCGCACATCTCCATCGGCTTGTGGTATGGATACATGCCCATTACTTTACCGAACGAAAGGACCGCGCAGCCCAGTGCCCCATCACATCATGTCATTTGTTAATCAACCCTGTACATTACAGTTCAACCTCAAGAGTCGCGAAGGGCGAGGCCGCCAGCCTTTTTGACCAGGTCGCCCGACTGTGCCCGCCTGCGACCCTGAGTGCTGGACCAGGCGCGGCACGTAGCCTGAAGAACATGCCCAGTCTGCACGGACGAGGCAGACACAACGTATCGACGGCAACCATCAAGCAACATGGGTCATAGCCCGGAAGACTCATTCCTCCGCGCCATATGTTTTCTCGGTGTATACGGGCGACGGGCTACTCAGAATGGTCATTCGAAGTCATGAGGATCTATACTTTCGTCTCATGTCCAACTTGACATTTCGCAACCACACTTTGTTGCGGCCAGCCAGGACCTTCTTAGGAGGTGGTCAGTCGCAGAGCATACAGCTAGCCAGTGTGCCGCACCCGGCGCTCTCCACCCATGATACCAGCCCACCGCCCACCATGTACTTCCCCTCCATCAAGCCGTCAAAGCCCGAACTGTATCGATCAGATGGTTGTGATGTCACCCATGCTATTGCGCTGTTTGTCTGTACCCGAACGGAAGAAAGCCGACCCTCCGTCCAGGCCCCTCTTCATGTTGCGGCCTTGCCTTCCAAGCCAAGCCAAGGCTGTGGATACAAGGCGTTGAAGTCTTCGAGGGGAAAAGGCACAAGTTGAGGGGAAGTGGAAAGGGGCAAAGCCGGGTACCGTCCCCTAAGTGATGCGCCAAGCCAAGCCCTCATGGCCTCACCTGTGGTCCGCACAGGGGGGAGGGGGGCAAGTTGCGGCACAAAGTCTGTCATTTGATTGAGAGGGAAGCATTTTGTTTCAATGCCTGTGTAACCTCCAGAGACGGCGCGAAATTGTCACTCTGCGCGCCTGCTTCTTTGCCCTCCGTGCTTTGTCAGCCAATGCGGTCGGGTGGCTCGAGTGCCCTGAAATGGTGTTGGCCTAGGAGTTAAGCAGCATGGACATTGGGAATCCTTATTCCGTGCCAGTTTTCGGCGAGACTTTCGTCGTTTAACTCCGGTGGGGTACCATTGCCCCGGACGAACATGGGAACATTACCTTCCGAGGAGAGGGGGAGACGTCCTTGTCATGGACGCCCTTCCACTGCACATCTCCATTCATTCTGCTATCGGTACCTTAATTACCTTTGCCAAAGCAGCCGACCAGAAGCTGCCCTGGCGCACGGGGATGCGTGTTTTGGGCAAATAATATTCATTGCATAGCGAGGAGTTATTTCCATTGATTTTCCCATGATATATTTCGTTTGGCACGCTCACTCTCATGATAATCTTTGTTGTTTTGGTTGTCGATGTTGAAGTTTCTAAACTGTCCACAACGCAACCGAGTACCTAGCCAAATTGAAACGCCGCCGCCCGTTCCTGGTCGTCATCTCCATATAAGGTCGAGCGCTTCGACCATTGCATGCAACTCAAAATGCTCCCGAACTCCTGGCCAAAGCCACCCTGCATATGTCAAGTAAAATCCAATATAGCTCGCTCGGCGGGGTTTGTCCAAAGATGAGTCGCGCGTCCCGCTACAGATGAGTCTTGTTCTTTTTTCTTCTTTTTGTCATTCTTCCTTGCCAACACCCTCCGCCAGAGACCGACTTATTGCTGAATCATGCCTGGAGATCCTGGCATGGACAAAGGCGTAGTAGGGTACTCGTAGCCAGCGTCGGAACAATTGGTCGAGTGGTCGAAAGAGTGAGAGAGCGGAGGAGTCTGCTCATCAACCCATCAGCACTGTGGATCGCGGGGAGGCAGGTGCCGCGTGTAACTCACATGAGGGTTCGAGGGATCGTAGGAGCCAGGTGCATTCATGTCGACGCCGGAAATGTAGCTGTAGTTCACGTAGGGGGAGAGGCCATCGTCGCTTGAGTAGGATTCACGCTTGATGGCATCATTGAAATGGTTCATTGGCGGTAGTGTCACCGGCACGGCTGCCGCCAGGTAACTGGGGTAGACCTCAGCAGTTGTCATTGGGTACGGTTGAGTTGTGTACGATGGAGTCAGAAGCATCTCTTCAGGGGGAGGGTAAGTCGAATAGGCGAACAGAGGAGGCGTATTTGATCTCTCACGACCGTCGTCGTAAGTTTGCGCGAAGAGAAGCTCGTCATCGGTGTGCATTGGGGGGGTGAATTGGCCCTGGTTCATGGTCTTGGTTGGAACCGGCGTCTTCTGCGTCTTGGTGGAGGATTGCGACTGGCGCTTGGCACTCTTTGGCTGCGTCTGCTTCTCTGTGGTGGCGGTCGAGCCTTCCTGTCCTGCGCGTCTCTCGAGATCCTCGAGGCGTCTCTTGAGCTTCTTGCCTGTGGAATCTCGTTAGGAGGGGGCTTTTCTGAAGGGCAAACAGGCATGGATGCCACGAGGTTGACGTACGATAGTTGCGCTGAGCGATGCGGTTCTGGATCCTGCGGCGCTCGGCGAGGTCGGAGATCTTGGTCCAGTCCTCGTCTGGGTTGGCAGAGCTACTGAATGCGCTGCTTGTGCCGTGACCTGAATAAGCCCTGGGTGCCGGCGCAGCAGCTGGGTAGGTGTATTGATGTTGAGACATGGTGAACATGGACATGGTGGGCGATTCTTAGTATTTGGCTTTTGTTTCAACGATGGGAAGGCGATGTAGAAGATGGCCAGCAAGCAACCAGTCGTTTGGGTGAGGCTGAATGAAAGGAGGAGTTCCCAAACAAGGATCGATTTTGAGGAGTGAAGATATATGGTTGAGAGACGAGCTGTTGGGTCAAGACACGATAGACGAAGGAGAGGAAGGGAAGCTATTAAATAAAACCGACCCAAGGCTTCACTTGACTTTCAGTCCAGCCCAAGGAGAGTGACCAACGAGCTGGAGCAATGACATGGCAGCGGCAGAGAGGCAGGGCTGGCGGGCGTGGTAGGCATTCGTGTGTAGTAAGGTAGGCGTTCCCAGGGTGGGGTGTGCGAATAGGCATCCACACCCTCACCCGCACTCATACCTACCCGCAGCCGTACCCTGGTTGTAGGTATTCGGGTCTGTTCTGGTGCGCCTAGTACGCAGACATGTCCCTGTCCCGGCAAGGCGTCGACCTGGGAGCTGTCTGTGTTGAGCTCGAGGCAGAGGGACAGGCAAAAGGGTACCAGTGCCGTGCCTGGCGCAAGATGGGTGGATCAGGACAGGCTGTGGGAAGGATGAAGGGGGGGAGGTAGGGGTGGATTGTGAAAGGGTGTGTAGGGCACAGCGGAGTAAGGTAAGATACCTTATGGAAAAAGAGGACGATGAGAATACTTAGCTGTCCTGAGGTACTTTACCTTTGGTAATGTCTGGTTGGTAGGCACTTGACGGATGAGAGGACTGAGGTGAACCAGATGGAATCCGGGAAGGGGGGCGTGATAGGATGGAAGGATGGGGGTGGCAACCGCCGTAGGGCAGAGAAAGAAAAAAGCACGTTCCTACCTAGTAACAGACGGGAGGCACTTCAGAAATCCAAGTCAACGGAGCGAGGAGGTGAGGGTACGTATCTGTAGTTGTTCTGTTGTTTCGCTGGCGGCCAGGCTGCAGCGAACGACTACCTTACAGGTTACACTCTGCTGCCATAGCACCGTCAAGATGCGGAGTGAAGTGAGTAGTGTGGTGTCGAGCGAACAGCACAGGTGCAGTCACACACACTGCAAAGGGGGAGAGGGAGGACCGCGGAGTGGATGATGCACGCTGGTGCGGTCCAGTGTTGCAGGGGTCTGGGTCGAGGTCGGGAAAGAGACGGTGGGGGTACGTACCAGGGGCCTTTCGTCCAGCCTGGTGGAGTCGACGTCTCAATCTGGCTGTAGGGGTTCAACCACGCTAACCACCCAACATGGATGGCGACTTGTCCGGAGACAGGGGGCTAAGGTAGCCTTCCATGGCCTGGTCGAGGTTGGGGTAGGGGTCTCCTCCGGTTCTCCACCAACATCTCTCGGGGGCTCAAGGCCAGCCAGCCTGACTTGACTGGACGACTTGTACGAGAACCGCAGAAAGGTTTGGCGCATCTATACGGGACAAAACGACCAAGGACCATCTTTTGTATTGCTGGTCACTGCCTAATTACTTGCGTAACCCAGGTTAAGGTTGGATCTGATGCAATCTTCTCTTGCCGCCTCCCGTGAGTTGGACCTACCTACCAACGGGCTTGCCCCAGGGTACCTCACCTTACACTGATTGTACTCTACAACATCATCGGAAGGCAAGATTGTGGCCAGCAGAGGAGCCTGACTGGACTTGACACAAAGCGAGCGAAAATAAATCGAGCTAGGTGTGCTAATTTTGCCCACTCGTCGGCCTCCTCTTCAGTTCTGCATCAGCAGCTACATAGATTGCAACCCATCGAATGTGTGGTGTCTGTCTGGCTCGTGGCCAGAAGCCGACGACGGACGGCATTGTAGTATCGGTATTTTGAGATGCAGCCAAACCCTGGAACCTGCTGCTGCATCGTGCCATCTACCTTACCAAGACACAGGCCCTTGCCAAAGGATCGCGCCCCTGGGAAGCGTCAGGTTACACAAGAACCCTTGCACATATCCAAGGTAAGGTGCCTAGCTACGTACAATATCCGTACGCAGCAAGTAAATACCTCGGGTATAGGTGCGTCTGCGGGGCATCGAATGAAAACATGCGAGGTGCTCTCTCCGCCTTGAGCTCCCGTCCATGAGAAAACTCGCGGCCGCCGTTGCGCGCCGTAGGGCTGCCCATCGGCACAGAGTAAATTCGGTCGACCTTGCCCATTAACACCAGATCGATGGTGGAGGGTTGCGCTACCGCCCGCCACAGGATAAACGGCAAAAGGCTGGGGGGCATTTCAACCCAAGGCCAATGCATCACCAGCTGGTCTATTTCCCTGCGCCCTGCGCCCTTCTAAGCGCCCTTTTTTCTTCAACTTCCCAGTGCCCAGTGTCGTATACTATTCATCATCGCCCAGAGTGTGCTTTCTTTGCTCCAGCATTAGCAGCATTTCCCAATCTGTCGCCGCCATCAACAGCCAAGCTTTGGGCTGGCGCCTGGGACGCGGCCGATCGTTCATTAGGTGCCCCTTTAAAGTTGGAGACGGCACTTTCGCTGTCTTTCGGGGGGGCACTGGACAGTTACAGGTCCCAAAGCGCTGCTCCCCAAGATACCTAGCTCAGCCCGCACAGCACCCTAGCCGCTCCCAAAGTCCCTCGCATTGCCTGTATGGGGAGGGGAGCCATACTTAGCAGACCAATGCAAAGAAAGACGTTTCCATCCTGCGACCACGTCCAGCCACAAACCTACCTTACCTGAGCTACCTACCTTACGCTGGAAGAAGTCCTTCACACCCCCAAGGCATTTGCCGTACCTAGCGCAAGGCGCGTTTCGTCTTCCAACGACACACGGTTCCTATGTCCAGCGACTGGGTTCATGTAGCATACCTTGCTCCATCAGGTCACGAGCGTCTTCGGCAGGAGGGCATGTTTAGCTGTCACCTTACCACGGGCACGGGACGGGGTAGACTTTGCGGGCGTCGAGGGGATGGATATTCGGATGGAGACCAGTGTACGAAGAGGGTGACTAGAACTCTCGGTGACCCTCCGGACCGTATCCGAACCCAACGGGAGTCCATCTGGGAAAGGCGCGAGCTGTCTGCGTACACGGCCCTTTCTCTTACTGTCATTGTGCCGTTCCGGACAGGTCCCACGGAGCCGTAGGTTCTCGGAGTTGTGCGGGCGCTCAATGATTCCAAAAAGGGCAGTAAGGAAGCAGATATACCTTGGATAGCTGTACACGTAGCGCGTTGGGAGCCTGGGAGCACCTGGCGAGGCGACTGATCGCCGTTGAGGACGTCTACTGCCCCGGAGGGAGCGTGGCGGCGCAGATCCCATCCGCGCATGCTGCTCCCGAACAGTGGATGATGATGGGTGGCTCAAGGATGCCTTGTTCTGTACTTCAGTTGACCTCATGTTTCCAGCGGTAGTCGCCTACAACAAAAAAGCGAAACAGGATGGGCAGGGTCGTGATATTGCGACGCGACAATAGACCAATCCCAGGACACGCCGCTCGAGGTTCATCCTCATCCAGTGTGACCACCGCCCGAAAAGAGGACCGGGCTTGCTTTCCGTGTTATTGCTCATCTGGTGGTCAACTTGACCTGCAACGGAAGGGCTGGGAAGGGAACATGCTTGGACCAGCCGACAATCTGATCCTGGGCTGGGTCCTAGCACCAGTGCCCTGGGGACGCTGGACGGGAGAAGGTGGGGCAGGTTCAATTGTGATGCTGCCGGGAATGAGGCGTGGGCGTGGGCGTGGGCGTGGGACGGCACCACGGACCTCACGTCGGGTGGATCCAGTTGTCGTAGACGGGGAATCGGGTTACGCTAGTCCTAAAGTAGCGAATCGTAAGTCGAGCCAATCAAAGGCCCGTCACGTCTCGAAGCCAAGCTTTTTCCCTGCCTCGAACCCAACGCGGACGTGGATACACTCATGGACCATGACGGGACCCGCTCGCCTTGAGATGACTGATGCTGCATTTAACATTCAGATTCCAGACTCCCGTCGGGACTTCAGACTAATGTACACGAGTTTCTGTTCAAGCGTGCCATTACACCCCTGTACGCCCACCGTCACCGTGCGCCCCTGACAACCCGTTGTCCGATTCTACCAATCTCGCGCACGAGAATTCGATTGCCTGATTCAAGTGGGGGAAGGCTTTTGCGGGTTTTGCAGACCTCATCTCGACTTTTTTCTATCTGTCCTGTAGGATTTCCCAAAGGACCATGCGCCGCCGTTCGGGGTCTCCTCTGGAAAAACACCGCAATATCATGCCCGCGGGCCAGCCCTGCAAACGTTCTCTGCGCCCTCGCACTCACGGCATTCCCTCCAACTCACAGAACAATCATCCCCGCCACAATTTGCTGTCCTTTCCCGTGCCCTTCCCACCAGACGTCATACCAAGGAGGTCAGAAGGAATCAACCTAAGCTGGCCCTTGCGGACTAAAAGCGGGAAAAAGCCATTCCGACTACAAAGCCACGGGGCGCGGTGCGCCGGATCGGCCAAACCGTTCTAGTTGTACATGTTTGGTCCAGTCGCGGGGAGCGGTACGTACTGTACGCCTCCCATTAGCCGCGCTTTAGCGCACTTTGACATCTCTTTCACGTTGCCCATGGCTTGTCATCTTGCAAAAGGTCCAACCTGACACACGCCGTGTCCGTGGGTCGTAAAACTCGACAAACGACAGCGTCCCTTGCTTGACATAGCTTCCTGTGCCTACCTTAGGCATGGAAACTCCATCCTCTCGACTGGCCTCGGGCTAGGGAAGAGCTGAAGGCACTTTGGGAGGCTGAAGCACCGATATCCGAACTTTTGCATCATCGTCACCCCGGGCGAAGGAGGCCAGCGCAGCAAGATCTAGTCGGATGACTTTACACTGGGCCGGTATGGGTTGATCTAGCAAATGGATGGCAAGAAAAATATTCACCCGAATTTAGCCAGCTTGCGCCCGCTTCCTCGTCCAATTCCTAAGGCAACACGTACAGCATCAAAAGTTCTTTAGTGCCCGTCCATCTATCTGTACCTCCACCCGTCCTGCCCAGGCGGCACAGTAATAAGGCGCTTACAGTGCTTCAGTGTTGTCAGGGGTTGCCCCCGTCTGCCCCTCCTGTGCGCCGAGGGACATCATTCTCGGCCCCCAATGACGAGAATTCCCACGTGCTTTGTAAGACGTCTATTTTTGCTTGATCGATTAGCAAGACGCTCGTTGCAATTTTACTCGTCCATTCCACCGTTGCGCTGCACAACCTTGTTCCTCCGCACCTGGCTTCCGGAGCGGAGGGGCCCCATCAACGGTTGGCCAGATGCCACCTCACCTGCTCGTTATTAGGCACCCGCTTCGGACGAGACACGCCTTTCGTTGCTTCTTCTCCTAATCTGGTCTCGTCTAGATCACAGTCCGAACAGGATTCATTAACAAGTCGCTGTCGACGCCCGTATGAATAACACGCTGTTATATCCCTATTCTATCCGTCCATGTGTCCATCCAACAAGCTCAGACCAGCTTACGGCACTGGCTCCGACACCCATGTCTGCGGATCTATCATCGCCGCAGAGCAAACACAGACAATCAGGTAAGAATTGTGCACCACTCGGACCAAAGACCAATCAGGCGCCTCCAAACCAGTCAACAGGGCTGCAGCATGTTATCGCCCATTCAACTGTACACGCACCTCACCACCACTACTATTATGCCGCCAACAAGAGCCAAGTAAAAGGGCCTACAGAAAACATTCTTCAGCAACCGAGACACACTCCCACCACGCATCTCCCGTCATTGCGACAGGTTCTGTCGACAAAGATTACATCCTTATGGGCGTCGTACACAAACAGCCTTCGGCGACAGTCCACCACTGTCCGCGACACACCGCGCACTAGACGGATCATCAGAACCCGAGCTCCCGGTCGGTCATCCTTCTGAATGACTGCTGCCTGGTATGGATCGTGCACTTTATTGTCGGCCCCAACGCGACGTTCAACTCGCTCTTGAACGGGCCAGAGCAATCGACTGATAGGCTAGAGGGAGATCAAGAGAAAGAACAAGATTATCGAATCGCCGTAATCAATTCGCTAGCCTCCGTCGTCAAATTTCACTACCTTGGGCAGCCAGTCAGTCTGCTCGCACACCCGGTGGCTCCTTGACCTTTCTCTCCTCAGTGGATAGCCCTATGTCGCAGAGATTGGCGTCATCTTACCTGAAGATGTGCACGTCTGCATCCCTTCTCCAAGGGCCCGGGTCTCAGGGCCCCAGACCGAGCTCTCGGACTTCAACAGGGGCAGTCTAGCCAATTCAATGATAACAACAGCTGTTTTCCATTTCCAAATGTACCTTGATAGAAGAGGCCAGCGCTACCCCAAGGCCGAGGCTTCGTCAACTGGGGGTATTCGCCGGGCCGCAGTCAACATTAGCTGTGGCGCTCCCAGGTTCCAGGGGATTGGTGTCTACATTTAGTCGACTCCCACGATGTTTTTAAGGTTCTGACACTGCCCACACCACAAAGGGCGCGAAAGGTACCGCAAGCAAAAACATCCTATAACTACCCTGTCACATCTCGCCCGTGTACTTACTTAGGGAAGACAACGCGAGCGTAGGAATTATGGATGCGAAGACTTCTCAAACGGCCCACGACGAAGGGCAAGTGTGCTGCCGTTCCCAGCGGGCTATCAGCTGGCTTGTAATGGAAAAAGGAGCCCGCATGTATGGATACCACTCTAAACAGACACTCTCTCGACTCTGGGCTCC
Organism: Colletotrichum theobromicola; assembly: GCA_014705045.1. Classification (NCBI taxonomy): domain Eukaryota; kingdom Fungi; phylum Ascomycota; class Sordariomycetes; order Glomerellales; family Glomerellaceae; genus Colletotrichum; species Colletotrichum theobromicola. The sequence goes on from JABGLZ010001168.1 coordinate 37,824, forward strand.
GCCACCATTGATCTGGTCTGAGTAGCGGTTGCCAAGACTAACGGATGGACAGACATGGCATGAGAGTGCGAGGGCTCCGCAATCTTAGGTACGGACACCTGGTGAGATTTCGGACTCCTGGTCCCTTGCTTCTCCACCCTTCTCTTGGTTCCCAGCCAGGACAAGGATAGAGACTGGTGTAAATACTTAGTAGGAGCCATGGTCTTTCGCTCCGGGCTGCATCGGACCAACAGCTTCACCTTGTCGTCGAGTTGTCTAAAGTCCTGTACATTTTAGGCGACATCCAATGAAACGACCTGGACGGCGTCTGTGACTGGCCGGTTCGGACTCGTAACATGTATCCACTTTGCTCTCTCCCGGCCGAACCCGCAGTCCCCCTCCCCCCTATTGGCAAAAGCAGAAGAGATTGAAAATGAAAGAAGAACATTTTTTTTTAGAAAAACAAACAGAAAAAGACGAGTGAACGAAGACAGTGAGAGAAGACGGCTGCCTAAGTGAGACATGGTTAGGTAATATTCGTACTACGCTCGGACAAATATCCGTCGGGGATTACAGTATCGAGTCGTAACTGTCACGACTTGGGTCCATACCTGAACTGTAGTCACGACGTGGCCAAGCAAGCAGCTCTGCTCAGTGCTCGGAGTAGTTGCCCACCGTTCCCTGACATGCCTAGGAAAAGGTTGCGGTCGACCGTCAAGGTAGGCTTCTAGGGGAACGTCCCACATACCCCTTCCTACCGGATCCTCGCCATATCCAAGCTATACACCAGGCCCCGGTGGCAAGCGGGGAGGCACATACATTCAGCTATATCAAGCCGATAAGTTTTGTTCTGGCTATAGACGAAGCTGGCATGGCGCAGAGGCTTGGGCACCGCCGTCGATGCTCCCACGGAAACGCTCGATGGTGGTCGGGGATTGGTAAGCAGATGACAACTTCAGGCTAGGCACGAATAGGTGAGAGGCAGACAGTGCAGACAGGGCAAACTGGGCGAGTGTCCGAATCGGGTAATGCGTGGAAATCAGCCAATCCAACGAGGCCATCTTCGCAGATGCGGTATGTGCGGGTCTTACGCGTCGAACGCTAAAGCACACGGTTGAAAACATTCCTAATGTTGATTCGGGCAGGGGTAACAAATCGACAGTCTGGCCTAATGGGAGTGGAGAGGATGGGGGAAGAAGCAGGATCAATGCCTCTCCTACCTATGGACGTTTACGGGTGGCGGCGGTGAGGAAAGACAATCATAAGACGGATAAGTAATTATGTGATGAATGCATCTGCAGGCATGATAGACGCCAATTGATGGACAGATGGGCAATCAAGCGGCCTCGACCCCATTCTTGACAGGTCACCATGCACTCAGTAAGACGTTAAAATCCAAATGGGCTCGTAGGGCTGGCCATGGACGTAAGAGCAGTTCGTCCTTCTACACCAAGCCCACGCGCGCACGCACGCATGCACGCACGCACTGTTGTATATGCCACATACCGAGGCAAATCCTTCGATTGGACAGTCACGCAGATGCAACGTGTGGTTGACAATATGCATCGTCGCATGTTAGTCTGGATACGCACCAAAGTGGGACTACGCAGTATGCTTTCTCCCCTCGTCGCTGCGTGCACGCCATCGAGGTAGCTGGTCAACGTGTTCGACTTACAGTTGAAGACATGTGCAACTTAACACCTTTCTGGCGGTGTGGCTATCTAAATCTCATTTCAAGACACCAGCTGACGTCGGCCGACGAGTGACCGCGATGCGCATGTCGCGCATCCATTCGCATGTAGGGTCCTTTCCTCCCTAAGCGGCGTGTGAGGCAGGAGGCGTGCTTGGCCTGGTACATAGGGACACGGCGTACTAATCCCTCTTCGCGGTTTACAGACGGTTGAGTACAGCCTTCTGGCGCGATGCAGGCGAATCGACTTAAAGATGGCGGAGACGGGCCTTCTTTCTCTTGATCAAGTTGTGAACTGATCTTGGCGGTTTGTTGGGGATGGTGAATCTTCAGGAGATCTGGTGTGGAGAGTGAGTTTATGTCGAGCGAGGGAGGGAAATGGCGGAGTTGCTATACGTGCATGAGCCTAAACGGTCATCGCTCCGTATTCCTCAGATTTGGGGGAGGATACCCGGGCTTTCACTTTCAGAGCCTTGCGTGTGTGTAATGTAGCTGGCGTAGTTCGTCAGCAGAAAGATACCTCTTTCCACCAAGGTGCGGAGCACACGGCTTAACTACCTAGGACACCAGGACTAGGGGGTGTGCTTGGGTGCAGCTGCCAAGCTTCGGTGACGCCGCCGATAGCAAGGGGTCATAGGGCTGAAGACGCATTACTGGACGACGTTGATAGGCTCGAGAATTCGCAGAGGCACGTATGTTATGTTGTGCAACCCCAAAATCGCTAGTCTGGGTATCAGAACATGATGCTGTCTGCAGCTGCAGGTCTCGGCTACAGGATGCAAAAAAGCTCTCCAGTAAGAAGAACGGCGTACTTGCGAGGCCAAGAGGTGAGACACTTGCGCAGTGAGTATCATATCTCATCCCACGGTCCTAGAATCTTCCTTTACAAGTCCACATACTCACCATGGCAGCAAGGATAGCACACGCGCCTGGCAGACAGCTTCGGGTGGCTCGGGGTGCTCGTAGGTAACAGCTTATCTCGGTGGTTCCAATGTATGCTTTCGAGGGGAGCTCGTGTATCACGCCCTTCCGATGTTATCAGACGACGGCCGCGACGGAGTTCGAGCCTGATTAGATTTAACGGGACCGGCTACAAACCGTACTGATTCGACTTTCCTTGTGAGGCATGCCGCAATACTCGAGCTGTCCATGTATGCTGTGTGAGATGCTCCGTGCTACCGTACCCGAGCCGACTTAGCCTGGCCGATGCAGCGTTCGCGCATCCAAGGCAAGGGGTAAGTAGCGGGAATGTTGACTCCTACCGCCCCATCGTAGTGGTGAAAGGCATTTGACGATACAAAGATCACTACTGCCTATTGAGATGTGCCGGTCTCGTGCATTCTCGGTCCAGTCCATGGCCCGCAACATGCTGAGCCACCTCGAGCCGTATGCGCGGATGTGCGAAAGCCTAGCGTTCAGCCTGGACATATACGTGTTGAAGATGCGGCGCACGAATTGTAAATGGCTACATATTTGGTAGGGAATACTCTCGAAAAGATGCGTAGGAGTTACAATGGCCCCCGATCGAGAAACATCGGCCGCTAGTGCGGGTCGCGCAGGGTCGCGCATGGTCGTCTCTCCAGTGCGTGAAGGCGAAGCCATGATGTCAATTGTGATGTGGTGCAGTGAAAATAAGAAACGGAGACGTGGGCGCGGGGCAGCGCCAATCAACGTCGAGTCCGCCAGTTGAGATGAGTTTTGGCTGTTGACTTGAACGTTTTGGTGGCAGAAAGAGCGGGAGCAAGGGGCGAGTGTGCGGGGCTGGGGCATCCAAAGTGCCCCGGGCCTGCCTTAGGCAGATACCTTAGGCACATACCCTCTCCGGTCTTCAATCCTTCCACTTGCACCTGCAACCTGCAAACTGCGACCTGCTGCTGTACGACCTTGCGCCAGCACCACGAGCATTGCCAAAGTACGCATCCACTCAAAAGGGTCCAGGCCCAAGCAGTCAGTCTTCTCCGATTCTTGTGTAACTATGAAGGGGGCATGGGGACCGCCTGCCCTGCTTCAAAGTGAGGAACAACGGTAGGTCCTCGGGATGAATGGATGGTTGGTTGAGAACGGAGCTTGTGTTCCATGGAAGCCGGGAAACCGTGTAGGGCTACCTGATGGTTGAAGCAGCCTGTAGTCACGCGGCTAAAGGCTAGGTATGTTGGGCCTTCAGAACGGAAGGTACATTGGGTGTTCGAGTTCCGGTATAGACTCTGTAATCTCTTTCCATCAAGCCCTCGCCGATTGTCCATCTCTCCGTGAATCCTCAGCTATTCCCGAACGTCGCCTCTGACCCTGCGCGTCTTGTTCAGTACCGAGGGCGACATGCACAGCTCCCCTGCGCACATGAAACCAAGAATACGTATTACTGCCAGTGGGACACAGTGATAGACCTACGGTGCTCCAAAGACCCCTGGGCCTTGCTAGGATTACCAAAAGGACCTCGCAGTTCATCCCGCATGGCCCCAGTCTTGGAAATGGTTACCGTCGGAGGGGGTGGTTGGCTGTCTGTTGAACCTGAGACGACGGGTTCCAATATTATGGGAATCCATCTTGGCTCCCGGATTACCTCAGAACTATACCGTCAAGAGTGCTTTGGCATGTTGGCCATTCATTTGTACACCTTGTTTCTTTCTTAGAACGTGTGGTTAACCTCGGGTCCGGCTGAGTAATGCGACGTACATCACCGATGCTGATGCTTCGACAGGGCAGAAATGCCATCAATAACAGCTCTGACTCTTGTTGCAAGCTCGTCATGCCGATTCCACCGTGCCGTAATTAGTGCTTGCGTCAGTGTCCTTGCCAAACCAGAATATGATTCAATCCCGGGGATTCAGCCCATCACAAATTCACCTGTTGGGCATTCATTCTACGGTGAACCGAAGAAATGGAATGCAGCCTTTGCTCCCGCTACCCCGTATGATAGAGTCATTATCATGAACACAGGCGGCATAGCAACGACATTATGCAATTCAGTGGTCGATGAAGATACTCGAGATACCAGGATCACACTCAAAACCGCGTGGCACTGGCTAGCCCTAGGATTTGGATACCTGGATGGCACTGTGATTGGAGGGCTAGGCAGACGGTGGCTACTCTCTCATCCGGGTTTGGAACCGGCATTGGCAAGAGGAAGAGCCGTCTTGAACAAGATTGTACCGGCATTTCAAATCAGGTCGCAAGAACTGTCCTCGCGTGTTCCATGATCTGCTACAAAGAACGGCCAAGGAGGAGCCGCAGATGTTCCTCGTATCAACTTGACAGACTGAATGGTTTATTACACTCGTCCAAGTGACTCGCGCCGTTGACCACGACTTCTTGGCTGGCGTTTCGTTTGATGGTCCAGAAGAGCTCCCTTGACATGCAGCAGCTGTCTCATAGCCCATGAACGGCGGGACGGAAGGTTCAGAAGCGATGGGGAAGCCATTGAATGCAGACTGCTATGCTGGTCGCGCTAGTAAATCAATGTTACATCTTCGCGACGAGCATTGCCAGCGTACTTCGAGAAAATCTCGACCCTGCTTGGAGCTTCTGGTTGAACGCGGCGCGATGCACCGGCAAGGTTCATTCACTCAGACACTTTCACGTCCAAACTGGGAATATCCTCACAGTGGGTATACGGCTCTGTCCTAAGAGGACGCGTGTCAATAAATCAAGTTCACCTGCACAATGCTTGCGCATCAGGTGAACTTGACGATCCCTTTCCAGTCGACTACAAGCTTAGCTGGGGAAACTCGCAATCTCTACCCTTTGTTTTTGATTGTTGATATGTTTGTCTCGAAACTGACCGTATGATTTTATCGAATACGTCCCTAGATATGGCGTAGATATAGCGTTGCCAGTATCGTTGCCCGTACTATGAGGCTGTCGTATTTCGTTTGACGTCTTGTCTTTCACATATTGCTACCCCTGAGTTGAGAGGACCGTCGATATTTGCTAGACGTTAACTAAGTGGAAGCATGCGACAATGACAAGTGGAGGCAACCGCCGTCTAAGTTGCAGCCAACAAAACAACAACAAAAAATAGCTCTCAGAGGCTCCGACTCCGACCATGGCCGCGACTTCAAGCGTGAGCAGCTAGGACATGGCAAGACGCTCCGCATCTGTCACTATTAGATGCCACATGTTCACCCGGATTTTAACCTCAAACCCCAAGGGTACAGTTAGTGGAATTGTCACGAGGTCATTGATGATTGCTTTGGCATAAAATAGTTCAACTCACCGGCTCGGCCCCGGTCTATGAAATATACATACACAGGAAAACTTGGGCAGCGTGATCTTACTGGCGGCATTGAGAACATTTGAACAAGCCCGCCGTCTGAAAAAGGCCAAAATGGACACTCGCGATCGCTGGGAAGGGAGGAGAGTGCCAGCAAGAGGACCAGTGTCCAGCCGTAGAGCCCATGATACCATCCTCCAGCGCCGTCCCAAGGTCCAGGTGATCCCTACAATCAAATGATGTGACACCCCATGTCGCCGGCTCCAAACGAAAACCCTTGCTTTTTATCCGCCCCTTCGATGCTACAGATGATATAAGAAAGAAAGTCCCCGTGTCGAAGATGCACTCCAGATCGACCTAAGATGCCCAAATATGGGGCAAAGGAAGCGGGTATCAATATGTCCACGACGCTCTGCGTTTTCCGATAAAATGACTAACCTCCTAGTCGCCGACTTATGCATGATTCCTTGTTGATCCACAAACATTCTAGCATTGACCACGGGTTCAAAGGCCGCCGACGTGACCCCCTTGTCCGGTTTCGACAACATTATCGGAAAGATTGATAAGCAATTGAGCTAGACACCTCTTTGTTGCAGCGTCGTCTCGCAAAACCGAAGAGAATGTTGCATCTCGGAGAGGCTCCGGAAGGCATTGGCGAAGAGCCTCGCGTGCTCGAGCATTGTCACTCAGCCTGTTGATCGACCGTTGATAAGTCCATTTCCGTCCATGTTGGCGAAGAAGCTTACCGAAGGAAACACCTAACGACGTGCTTGAGCAAGCGAGCGGTCTGTTGCTCAACCAGTTGAGCAACCATATTGCTCAAAACAGTTCCCACCGCGTAGAATCTCTCATACGTGGCGCAGATGTAATTGAGACCATTGTCATCCAGCAGTATTTTCTGCACGATGAAGATAGCTACTGTCTTGCTCAGCTCAGAGCCTGTCTCCATGATACGCAGGCATAGCGGGATAATTTCTGTGGTCAGGAGAAAGTTGATGACCTCCGACGAATCGTTCTTCACGAGGGCGCCGATAACGCCAAGCGAAGTCAGACGTAGATACTCGAAGGGCCTCGATTTCGATGTCGTATTCAGGAATGGATAAAGAAACAGAGGGATGTGAGCTGAAGAAGGGTCAGCAATCTGATGAAGGAGCAGCGTCAAAGAGAGTATTGCAGTGGTGTTGCTTACCATTCAAGAACAGCGTGCGGGTGTCATTATGGGAAGCGACGCATTGGAGAAGTGCCAGCGCATTGCATACCCGATTAGAAGCCGCGGCTGTGAGCTGCGATGGATTTAGTAGAGTGTAGACTGAGATGATCTCCTGCAGCAAAGAAGTCATAACTCCTGCGTCGAATGTCAGCTCGTACAGAATCCCAACCTGGCAACAGACACAAGCCATTATCACCTACCGAAAGAGTGCCAAAGAATGAGGGCCAATTCTGGCACTTGCTCTCGCTTCTTGCTCAGCTCTAAGAGAGCGGCCTCGCGAGTACTTTCATTCAACAGATCAGCAATGTAAGACATCGTCCTCCGATTGTCCTCAGATATGTTATCGTGGCCGCCATCCTGAGTGTGAGCATTGGCCAGGGAGCTGACAGCGGAGTGAGCGCCGGCAAGTCTGTTGTAGTGCTGCTGTTGCTGCTGTTGTTGCTGCTGCTGTTGCTGGACAGCAGAGGCGGCGACCGCGGCGGCTTGCTGTACATGATGGTGCTGATTCGACTGCTGGTGCATCCATGCGGCCGAGTCCGCTTGTGGATTGAATTGGTGATGGCCGCCGTACACGTGAGCGGTCGGCATCATCTTTGACCCTAGACAGGAAGGCTCCAACTCCAAGGAGTAGAAAGATAAATGGGCCGGATCGAATGCCCGAGGTGGATGCCGACTCGATTTCTGCACCCGATTGCGTGTGTGGTGTTTTCACTTCTCTGCAGCGTTATTATCGACAATAGCGTCTTCGATGGCTGGTCGGGTCTTGAAAGGCTGATGTGTCGACGTGCGACAATTAAGTTGCACTCGTGGGGTGAAATAGGGTGGGGTGGGGTGCGCGTGGGACTGGGCTATTGGGATCGCAATGAATTATTGTCGCAAAGGATATGATCCCTTTTCGATAACAGCGGCAGCGGGGGGGGCAAGCGACAGCAAAGGTGGCGATGGGTGATGGGCAATGGTGGTTGCGAGAGAGTCGATCGGATTGGCGTTAGGCTCTTTGGTGGGCGGGAGGAAGTTGTCGTGGTTCACGAGCGTTGATCAGTGTTGGAATGTGGACAGGAAACAAGGCTGGCTGCCATAACTTACCTTAGGTAAGGCGCGTCCATTTTAGGAAGGCGGTGGGTACTGGCTGCCGACATTAAGGCCCGGGCGGTACTATGTAGTCTTAGGTACAGAGCAGCACCTAAAATTTTAGGTTCTGAAGAGGTAGTTACTCCATACTGATGAGCTGAGGTAGGTTTGCATTGCTTAGTATTTGCCTCGGGATTTCTACGCCATGGCTAGAGGTAAGTCGACGCAGAGAGGCCCGGGCTCTGTTACTGGGCAGATACGCATTGACCTGTCTTAGAGTTGCTTTCATAGGAGGGAAATTGGGACTACTTGACTGATCTCGCATGACTAAATTTGTTGCGTTTTGTGACTCCTTTGCTGTAAGCAGCACATTGCTCAGGACATCGCTGCCAAATCCACCAACTCGCCTATTCAAACAACCTCTACCTTTCTGCTAACTACCGCAACCAAATGCCCACCTAGCAAAACTGACAGCCCGCCGCGTAAAATATGAACGCGGCCGGTAAGAGAAACGAAGGAAAACAGGGGATTGAGGAAAGGCGATACAAGAGATTGGAACCAGACATTGCTGCTACGTCGCTCTGCTCAACCCTGCCCCCAATAAAAGTTGGTAAAAGCGTCCTAAGGACGTTGCTCGCCCTTTGATTGCACGTGGCCCCTGTGCCCCCTCTTAAAGACGGAGCTCTCGTAGCACCTGGTCTGCCATGTTCTTGTATTGCCAAGTATTGCCAACCAAACGCTTAAACTGAATCCCATGCAGCGATAGCAACGGGACCTTCACAATGAAGATCTCGAACTCCAAGACCATGTTTCCGCCGAGGTCGCTCTGCACGTGGGTGCTTGTCTCTCCTGGCACCCTTCTGGACGATCCTCCTGCTTCGCGGGAGACGCTGTCGATCGAGACGTCTGAGTTTGAGTAGCTGTCTGCCCCGTTCCTGCCCATAACTCGGGGCGTTGATGGTCCTCGATCTGTGCTGGGGAGGTCGTCTCGTTCTCGGTCACCACCTCTCATCCCGCCCAGGCTGAATCGCCGTCTGTGGCCAGGCGGTGCTTGTCCAGGGCTGCCGGGGGGATCCTGAACCCTCTTGAGATCTATGCTTGGTGTGTGCTTGCATAAGAAGCCACCCTTGATCTCTATGTAGTCTACCCCAAGGCCTTTCAAAACGCGCTTGATGTCGGCCCGAATCTCGGTCACGTTCTTCGTCGACGTTGTTGACACACTGAACAATCCCTTCAGAAAAACAGGTTTGGCTAGATCAGACCTGTCCAGCCTGTCTGTCGACACACCACTTTGATCTCCCTGCTCTTGGTCGATTTCTTCGGGGACATTGGCCTCCCGTGCCTCTTCCCGCCGGAGTCTTCGTTGCTGAATACTCTCACGCCTCGCATGGCCGAGGGACTTCGCTCTCATGGATGCTGCGCGAGACTGCTGGCCATCTCGTGATGCCGGTGGCGGCCTTTCAGCAGTTGTTGTCGATTGATCTGACCCACTCGTTGGGGGAGGATCTTTCTCAGTCCTAGTTGATCCGCGGCGACGCAGATCTGCCGAATTTACGCTAGTAGATCGACCCAGACCTTTCCGGCGTGACGAAGGGCCCCCCGCGGAAAGAGGAGGGCTGAGGAGATCGCTGTGCTGCGGCTGACTGCTCCCAGAACGCAATGGCAGAGGCGTAGGTTCTTCGCGTTCCCGTCTGCCGCGTCGAATGCTAAAACTCTTCCTAGGCACCGAGGATGGGGTTGCCTCGGCTGAAGCACCACCGGATGGAGAATGAACTTGAACCACTGGAGGGTGAGACCGGTCCTTATCCAGCCGCTCCGGATCTTTGCGTCTTCGTGTGCTAAAGCGTCGTAGTATCCCGGCAGCGGTGCTTTCCTTCTTTGGCAAGGGCTCAGGAGGCACTTCTGGGGACAGTGGGCCATTTGGTGATAGCTGGGACGCCTTTACGGAGTCTGGTGCTTCGTCTTCTCCATGAGTCCTGGCGCGGGGACGGGACCGGCCACCAGTAGCCCTCTCACCAGGCATTTCGTAAGCCGCCGTATTGGTGTGAGCCTCTTGTGGCGGTGTGATCTCTGGAATAGGCGGCTTCTCCTTGGGCGTGCCCTGCGCTCCAGGGTTCCGTTCTGCGCGGTCACGGTCTTGCTTCTCCCGTACCAAATAATATATTGAAACAAGCGGACTGAACGCGTTCAGCGGATCGTTGCCAAGCTGAAGAGCCTCAGAGCTTGGAGCTGTCAATGTGTCACGACTGTTGCCCGAATTTCTTCGCTTGTAAAAGTCAAAGCCAAAACCCCGCTTCTTCTCAACGTCTTTGGCCGGCTGGGGAAGTTCCTTTTCCCGCTGATAGAGACGTACGGCACGTTGATACTCCTCGGATTCAATTGTTCGAACCAACTGTGCCTTGATAGAATCCGGAGGACCGAAGTTAAAGCCGGTCATTGCGTTGACAACGTCTGAGTCTAGAGGGAGCGTCAGGGGTTCCCGGTGTGGCAGGTGATTGTCGGGCGGGCCGTTGTATCCCTTGGTCATCCACGGATGACTCATGACCTCCAACATGGTGGCACGTTGTTTGGGATCGGTCACGAGCATACGAGAGAGGAGATGTTTGCATTCTGCAGCTGGTTAGAGTGGTCCAAAACGTGAAAACGAGAACGAGAGGGGGCACGAAAACATACCACTCGAAAGCCAATTCGGGTAGTCAACCAGCCCCTTCTTGATCTTGGCGTGAAGGGCGGGCATGCTCTGATCGTCGAATGGTACCTTACCGCACACCAACACGTAAAGAACAATGCCGAAGCTCCATACATCAACCTCGGGGCCCGTATAAGCTCTTGCCTGGAGCAATTCCGGAGCTGCAAAGTACAAACTTCCGCAGAAGGTTTTGAGATGAGTACGAGGGGCGAAGAGATTGCTGAGACCAAAATCGATAATTTTGATGTCACCGGTCTTGCTGATGAGAATATTTTCGATTTTTAGATCGCGGTGGACAATGCTGTTGCGATGGCAGTAGTCTAGGGCGCTCGCGATTTGACGGCTGAACTTTCGCGCCTGCTTTTCCTTCAATTTGCCATGAGAGATGATGTAGTCGAGCATCTGACCGCCATTGACATATTCGCAAAGCATGTACCAATGATAATTGGTTCGGACGACGTCTCTCATGCCACAAATATGAGGGTGGCTGAGAAGAGTGACGATAGCCGCCTCGCGGGCAGTTCTGATCTCCTTCGATTGATCTGCTCTCTCCTTATCTGCTCGAGAGTGGTGCCCATCTTCTGTTGAGCCACGGGGGATGATTTTGCAAGCAACCTAACGATCAGATGAAGACGAGGTTAGCAATGGTGTATCGAGACTTAGCTGACAGTTTGCAGGTGATGGGAAGTGAGCAGTATTTGAGAAAGGGGTTAGCATCTGAGGGGATCGGACTAACCTGCTCGCCGGTGTCCTCCTTACGAGCCAACTTCACTTTGCCCATACTCCCAGCACCGACTGTCTTACCCAGGATCCATTTCCCGGATGGCGTAGGGATTGTTGTGCGCGACCTGCTATGCTTGGAAGCCGAGGCGGAGGCGGAAGCCGAGGCAGCGCCCGTAGGGCTCCGAGGGTCGGGTGCGCCATGAGCAACAGGAGCAGGACCAGCGTTGTTTGCAACGGCGGTGTTTGCAGGCATGTCGTTAGAAGTTCGTCTCGAATGATTACTAGATCTGGTGCTGCCGTGACGCTGAGTGCGCGAGGCGTCGGCGCGGGAGTGAGAGGGCGGGTGATCTTTGGAGGCGGATCGCTTGGGGTAGGAGCCTATGTTTGCTTGCTCATAATCATGTTTATGTGAATTGTCCTGAGAGGTACGGGGGGCGGCAGCAGTAGAGGAAGACTGTCGCGAATGTGAGCGGTGTTGTTGGTGGTGTTTTTGTTGGCTGTGGCTGCGATGATGGTGGTGGGAGTAGGAGTGGTTGGAAGTGGAGGAAGCACGCTGTGGATGAGGTCCAGAGGCGGAGACTAAAGGCCGTGTCCTGGTCGATGGTGCGCGGGCAGGGACTGTTTGAGCATGTGCAGAGGGATCAGAGCTCGCCGGGATTGCTGTTGTCATTGCAGGAGGGGGGATGCGACACCACACAGAGCGAGGGTTCGCTGGAACTGGTGCAAGCGGGCAGGCAAGACGAGCGAGTAGGGACGGAACACGGGCGACGGGCGATGGGCGACCAGCGGCGGGACAAGTAGACAACGGACGACGGGGAGGAGAGGGCGAGCGTGAAAGTGAAAGTGGAAATTTGTCGGGGATGAGAGACCCAAAAAGAGGGCGGTCAAGGCAAGGCAAGTTAGGTAGGCAATTAGGTACAGGAGACGAATGAGAAGCACCATGTCTTTCTTTTGTCGTCTTTTCTCCCCCTGCCTTTGCCTTACCGTCACTTGGGGTAAGGTGGTGGCAGTACCTCACTACGCACTCATCGTCACGGCTTGGAGGCAAGGTATGGATAGAACACCTCACCTCGCATTTCGGACCTCTGTGTCCGTACCTTCCTCATTTAAGCGAGTGACTTCAATGATATGTCTATCCCATCCTTTGGCGAAGGAGCCAACAGCGCAGCAATGCTCGAAGCAATGCTGCAAGCACCAAACCGTGCTCTGCAGCATCGGAGGAGGTCTGGCGGCGGGGAGGATGAGAAGGACCGTGGATGAGGACAAGGAGGAGGAAATGAAAGGTGTAACCTGGCTGTGGGGATACGACACAGTGGGGAGCCTAGGTCATGAAGGGCAGCCCGGTCTCCCACACCTTGGTTGGGCGCCTTTTGGACTGTCGACAGTGGAGGTGCCGGCCGTCGGGTAGAACCACACTACCTAAGGTGCCTGCTATCCCGTCGTGCTTAGTTAGCATCAGGCACGAACACACCGTCGCCTGTATCCCTCAGGAAACTCAACTGCCCAGCAAGCTAGGTACCTGGTAGGGTCAATTTACCCTGCCCGATGTATGGCACCTTGCCAAGTCAAGGTAGCGGGCGGATACTGGGCAGTCTAAGGCAGGGAACTCTGCAGTGCTCTGTCGTTGTCGCCCAACTCTCAAACATCGGCTTCTCTCGCCTCGACGTGTCTTTGTCCAATTGTCCAAGTGTTGCAAGTTGCAACTCCTAACTCGATTTCATCGGACTCCGTACCGAGGCCGGCATATTCGAGGAGCGTAAATTGTCCGAAGAAGAATGGGTGATTGACATACCGCCCAAACCAGGATCGGAACGCCCACTAGGTGTCTTGTCAACGACTACGGTGTAAAGACGTTAACCCGACCTGATGTCAGATTCCTGGCCTCCTCTCCCTCGTCTCTCACTTCCGACACTAACAAAACGACGACGACTGGATCACAATAAATGGAAGACAGGAGGATGATGGTAGGTTCTGAGCCGAGCCTCAGCAGCATCAGGGCATGCTACTGCCGAGCAATTTTACATCTTCGTCACGAGGTTGCGGGGCTCCATTCGGTCCCATGGGTCACATCCAAAGCCATTCAAGGGCCACGATCCTTGACTCACGGAGCAGTGAGTAATCCCACTTGATATGTTTGTCTTGCAACGTTCAATCTGCAACTGTTAGTTGCTGCTTCGTCTGTCATTGCAAATGCACACATGAGACCAGACCGATCTTGTACGGAATCCAAGCGCCAAACGAGCTACCATTGGTGCTCTCATTTTCCCTGTGATGCGCGGATATGCCGGTGTAGCCTAAGCCATGAACCCGTCCTACGTGATATGGATTTCCGTACCCGACCTCAAAGTACAACTTGGACCCATTCACACCATCTCCACAGAAGCCACTTACCAGTTGTACCTATGTAAGGTAGACTGTGCCGCGTGGAGCTCTCCGCCTTTTGGGAAATTGCATTCGCACGACCTGCGTGCCTGCAAAGGAAAAGAAGGAAAAAAGGGAGGGGAAAAAAGGTTCGTGTTGAGGTGGAATGGGACAGCGTACTGTGGAGTCACGAACACTTTCACTCACCATCTGTGACATCGAAGAATACGCGCAGTAGTCTAGAGCTAAGGTACCTGACCTATCCGTATCCGTACCTACCCACTCGTAGGCGCCTGCTCAATCACCCCGTGTGACCTTACGTAAGTCGGAAAGTGCTCAAGGTACCACGCACAAGCCTCAAGTATCTGTCTTATCTTGAGATTAGGAGGGGAATCTACTACACCTTCTGACCTGCAAAATTGTACACTCCAAAGTCGATTTGCATGTTTCCAGGGCTGAGAGATTTGCCCGTTGTTGCTTGCAGCCTTGCCGCTCACGTCCATATCCCCTCCCATGCCCAACAGCAAAAGATCGCGCGCTGCTTATGAGGCCGACCTTTATAATGGCGCTGCCGTTCACGTCGCCTTTGGTACACCTCTGCCGTCCCTGGAAGCCGATGCTCGCGATGACGGCTCATACACTCCACTACACAAGCAGGAGGTGAGGGACGACCGAGGCAGGCGACGCCTCCACGGCGCCTTCACTGGAGGCTGGAGCGCAGGGTAAGCTCATCTTCACGCTCGCATGTGGCAGCGTTCCAAATCAATAATGCTCATTCGCTAACACAACTGTTCAGCTATTTCAATACCGTCGGATCAAAGGAAGGCTGGACACCTTCGACCTTCGTGTCCAGCCGTACGGCTCGCCGAAAAGATGACCTGAAGGCAGCAGATCAACGACCAGAGGACTATATGGATGATGAGGACATTGCCGATGCTGCCGCTGCGAAGGAGATCCGGACTACCGATCCCTTCGGGGCTTTCGGAGCGTCATCGCCTGGTCAGCGTCTATCCAGTGGCCTAGCTAGCTTGATGCGCATTCAAGGCGATACCATGGGTCTCAAGTTACTGCGAAAAATGGGTTGGAAGGACGGCCAAGGTATTGGGCCCAGAATCCGTCGGGAAGCAAGGCTCGGCATCTCTGGAGACAACATGCCTCCTGTGGCAGAGAAGACGCACCTGTTCGCTCCGGAAAATGTCAAAATGGTCAGCTTTATCCAAAAATCTGACCAAAAAGGCCTGGGATACCCCGACGACGACAACCGGCTCTCGCGAGTATCTAGCTCGGGCAGTGCTTGGGAGCACTATACTACCTACGGAAACCATCGCCATGATGTTACTAGGGTCGGTGATGGTATTCACGAGGGAGGGAATGATGGCGCAGCTAATGGCTATGATATGCCCTTTGGGATATCCGAGAAGAAGGAAATCAAGCATGGCCAACGGGGAGGTCTCGGTGTTGGCGTCCTAAATGATACCGGCTCAGAAGAAGATGATCCTTACGAGATGGGTCCACGGATCTCATACAATCGAGTGTTGGGCGGGGAAAAGACCAAGAAGAAGAAGAAACCTGCAACCGCCAGTGTGTCGGCAAATCCCAATCTCAGATCCACGCCGGTCTTCGTTTCCCGAGCCGCCCACACCACGAAAAGCCGCGCAAACAGCAGGTGCGGGGATGGGAAGCCGCCTTTGAACGGTTTTGTTCTTGGACAAGCTCCAAGCCTCAAATCTACCGGAAATTTGACGAACATGTATCCTTCTCCCTCGATTCCCCCTGAGTGGGCACCGTCAGGGAGCGGCTCATCCCTCAAGTCCTCTACGGATACGTCGACAGCGGAAGCTGCCAATGCAGCCAAGCTAGACCCCAATACTCGCGCGGCAATTCTTGGCGAACCGACTCTGCCGGGCAAGTCTGTCTTCGACTACATGTCGGCAGCCTCTCGACAGCGTCTTGCAATTGCTTCTGGGAAGACAGACTTGCCTCCAGCAAAAGGCGAGTGTCCGGTCGAAGATGTGCGACCGGCAGAACATCAGTTTCAGGAAAGGAGGCGCGATCTACCGTGTCTGGAGAAAGATACCGCCATTGCTGCGATGAGTCGCGGGGCAGGTGCTGGAGGCCCCTATGCTAACGACGACGCAAAACGTGGACGATATCGCCTTTACTTACAGAGCGCCGCGGGTTTTGGTGGATCTCCCATCAAGCCGTCAGATATGACAGATGATGATTTTGTCAAGGAGATTAGAGAATTCCACGGATGTGCGCAGCTCTTCAAACCGATGACGGGTTTCATGGCCTCAAGATTCACAACCGCCTCTGCAGGATTGAAGCAATCTGCCATCGGCAGCGGATCAGAGTTGGCAGCAGACGTTGGTACTCAAACAGCTACGACAGCACCTCCACAGCTAGACGCAGCGGAAGAAGCCGCCAGAATGGGCATGTATGGGCAAATGACGAGGCTGACTGAACTTTTTTCCCCTGCCAGGTTGCTGTGTAAGCGCTTCAACGTCCACCCACCAGCACATGTGCAACCAAACCTTGAGCCCAGAGTGAAGACGGCGACAGCGGTACCCATGATGCGGAGCCATTCACCTATCCTCCCGCCTTTGGCAGAGAAGATGGATTTATCACCGGGTACGAAACAGGATACAGCCGCCATCATCCGGGATGCAACGAAAGCTAGACTTGACCCAACTAGGCGCGAGGACTCAATCAAAGAGGTGGTCAGGCCAAACGACAACGTCTTTCGGGCCATTTTTGGTGATAGCAGCGACGAAGAACAATAAAGTAAGTGCTTGCCAGTCCCGTTCGATCGCAAGTTGCAGCCTGCCGCAACCGAGGTGAGGACGTCCTCGCGCGTCGTTATTATTTTCATGCTGGGAATCGTGAGGCCGGATTATCGTGGCAAACTTCCTTTCATCTACGCGCAGTAAACATCAAGCTCTGCAAACCTAGCCTCGTCCTGTCATGCCTAGAGAAAAACCGGCTGGCACTGCGTTTGTTATGGGCGGCTACAGGCAATGGTGTGTCGACCTGAGCGTGGCCTCCAATTTCGGACAGCAGTAATTAGGGAAGTGACAGGGTTTAAGAGACGGGGGTTGCTTGGAAGGAGCTAGCTCCAAGCCGTAGATAGTTAGTGCTTCCATCCACCGGACCACTCATACCTACAGCGACCAAAGCACGGTTCACCTTGAGATCCGCACGTGCTCATTCATGTCTTAACCGCCATCCTCCCATGTTCTGGTTCGACCTCATCAAACCGCTCCGACAAGGCCACCCAACTTCCTACTCGTCATCACCGCCAACCTTTTCTTTCCCGCGAAACATCTTTGTCTGCCTCAAGGCCAGACAATAGTAAAAAGCCCTCCGCTTCGCGCTTCGCGGCTGGTTCGTTATCCTTGCTCTTTGCTGCCGTATCATCGCGACTATTGTCGGTAACGTGTTGATTCGGTCTTGGAACATCTTCAACCCCTCCCCCCTACGCCTGCTTACCTTGTTGCGTCCCCAATACGTTCGGCCCGTCAACAGCCTTACCTTCTTGTCGATCCACGACACTCATCGGGCCACGACAAGATATCTTTAGCCAGCGTAAAGCGAGCATATATCGGCGACGACAGGTCACTTCTTTCAGCGGTTTGACTACCGAACATCTTCCCCAACCGCCACCACGTTGCCACGTCCGCAAGACAACAGGAACGGGAAACCCGTGTCCGCCCGGCTTTCAGTTTCTCTCTCAGGAGGAAACGGCCTCTCTTTCGAATCGGGGAACGACAAAGAACGCCCACGATTACAAGAAAAAGCTGCTTCTGCATCCAACGTCCGAGGACTTTCACCCCCGCCTCAGTATCCGACGTCCGAAGCCTCAACTTCGCGTCCACCAACGTTCTCGTCTCTCTACGGCAATTTTGAGACCAGCCCAAACACCCAACACATATATTGCGCTAGTAGCTCAGTTGTTACCGCGTCTAGATCATCTATAGCAGTACCAGCATACGCACCCACGTCTTCTGTCATCCCCGGTGACGTACCAGCCTCAAGCTCCTTTGGTCAACCCCTCGCAGACACCGAGCGTGGGAACCGTGAAGACAAGAAAGGCGCCGCCGCGAGCAAAGACGAAGATACCGAGCCGCCGCCAGCCTACTCAGAGGGACCCAGTCCGCTTCAGTCCTTTAGCTTCCTCATGGCTACCGCCGGTGGCGCCTCGAGTATCATTACTCAGGTACAACAAGGAGGCCCACCCATCAATGCGATTGGAGGTAGGTCGCCTTCGTTTTATAGCTTCCCGACTGCCTACTTACAATGTGCTAGATGTTGGCGCCGACGAGACGATTTCCATGGACCTTCGGTAAGATCAGTGGTTGCTCTTAATGAGACAAGAGGCCGGCTAACAGGAGTTCTGCAGGGGTACCAGGTTTGTTCTCTCGAGAGATGAACTATTGACGTTGCCTGAGTTTGTGCTCCTGTCTCTGTTTCCGAACGGGCTCTTCCCCGAAGGTCACCTGGGTGGATTCGCAGAAGGCGACGCTGTGCAAGTAGATGTACGTACTGCCTGAGAAGCCACCCGAGCCCAGTGCTGACTGTGATTGCTAGTATGATCCAGCATCATTGCAATACATGCTGGACTTCTTCCGTACTGTGGCGCAGTCGATACCGGCCGAGACGTCTCCAAGCGTCTCACAGGAAGAGAGTGCATCCGCTGCCGATGCCATGGAATCAAGAGATGATTCTTCTAAACGGGCAGGCATCATTGTTTTGCGAGAGGACTTAGATTTCTACGTCATTCCCCCGCGCGCAGATATCACGCAAACAGACATGTTAGAGGTGAAGCGAGCGGCCGGCAAGGCGCTACTCCAGCAGAATGGCATATTCTCTGGCTTGAAACGAAGTGACGAGCCGGGCACTACAGAGGCTCATCTTATCGAGATGTTGACGGCAGGGTATGTTATATATTTGACAGAAGTCTTCATTCCCGGTGCATGCAGTTGAAGCTAATCGTCAACAACAGCGGCTTCAACCATGACGACAGCTGGGGCCATCGAGCAGGGGAACCAAACAAGGCAGTCGTCTGCAGCCTCGCTCTGGCGCGACTGAGAAGTGATATTCGGGGCAATGATATGGGCAGTAATGCTGTCGGTATGGCTCAGAAGCTCCTCCTGTTCTGGCGCAAGCCGGCGAGGCGCTGCTGGTGGGAAGGCGTCGAACTTGACAATGTGGAAGGCGTTCCGGGGAAGCTCAAGGTCTGGATTAGGCGAGTTTGGACATTGGAGATGAGCGTAATTGGCCTTCGTTGAAGGGCAGGTTCAAGATAGCCGGAACCATGGTCCAGAGGACATGTATACTCTGGTATCAGGCGGTAGCGCAGCTTGATGTATCTGACAGGCGCAAATCGGTTTTCTTTTTTCTAATAATGCGTGTCACAAATTTCTAACATATACCATTCGCCCCCTGACTTTGGCCATCCTTTCTATACGCTGCTTTGTCCGTGGTTTTGTCTACATGGCTCGCCCACCATTTGCCCCCCGCTTGATGTTGTAGGTTACACGGTTTTACGTCAGGTTGGGTGCCTATTTGTACAGCCTGTATGAACTTTGTGAACGGATGGAGAACGGTTCTGCTGTGCGAATCGATCCCATTTCATACAGGTGACTTGGATATTCCGTCGGTTACCAACACCTATCATAGATGGCCGGCCAGCGTGGCAAGCCTAGAGGGTAGCGCGAAACAACACCGTTGGTTTTCCGATTTCTTGGGTGGATTGTACATGCTTCACATGGACACAGTAGCAACCCAGACGAATTACGCCTGGGTTACCTAAACGTCCTGCCGGGTGCTAGAGCGAATCTGTGGTTTCAACGAACATACTTTTCTGAGCTGTCTCTCGACCTCAACCACCCTCGTCTAGGAGAGCGGTTGTGTCCCCAGCCAGACGTTTATTCTAATGAAGAGGGCCATATTCATGCACTGCGCAGGAAGCATAAAACGTAGCGGACTAGTACTGCAGTAAAAGGAAGATTGAACAAGCTGACCGTGCCGTCGCTGTTGATACTCGTTGGCAAAGGAATCTAGTTGTCAATGGTCGATACCATAGAAGAGGAGTAACGGTTCAGCTCCCAACGTTTGGGTGCCAACCCCCCGAAAACAAACGACATCAAGTAATAGAACATCATCAGTGAGAGCCGACCTTCCTAAGCCCTAATTTTCCGTGAACGCCTTGCTTGTGATGTCTTGTCAGCACCTGAATCACTCCTCGATGCTCCTGACGCATTCCCATTCGCCTCTGAGATTCTCCTTCCACAAGGAAACCTTATTGTCGCCTCCACTCACGGCCAGAACGTTGCCGCTGAGAGACCAGCTCACACGCCAGACGGGAGCATCAAAGTTGAGGATTTTACAACTCCATTGGCTTGCGCTGTTTGAATCAGAGGTCCAGATACGGACGGTCTTGTCTTGAGAAGCTGAGGCGATATAGGACTTTTGTAACACAGTCGGTGACCATGCAACATCACGCACCCAATCGGAGTGGCCAGCAAGGGAATCCTGGTCTGGCTTGTAGGACTGCGACGCAGAGTCGAAGGTCCAGATTTTGAGCAGATTGTCACAGCCGCCAGTGACAAACCGTCTGACGCCAGCAGAGCCAGGGCCCGGAGAACTGCTAACGATACTGCCCGGTGCAGTTGCAGGGGCCCACGACACGGAGTTGACGCCCAATCCGTGAGCAGGGAAGGTAACGTGGTCGAAGCTGTTGTCTCGGAACTCGAGCACACTGACATTGCCGTCTGATGAAGCACAGGCAAGAAGACATCCGGATTCATGTGGTGACCAGGAAACAATGTTGACGGAGGCCTTGTGCAGAGCAAAGTCAAAGATCTTTTGCCACTGGTTGTTCTGCTCTCTCCAAATGAAGACCTTGCCGTCGTAACCCGCCGAAGCGAGAATGTTTCCGTACTTGGGATGAGCCCAGGAAACGCACCAAACCGCACCATCGTGTCTATTGCTGCGTCAGTGTGAAGGCTAACGGGCGTATGAGGAGATATTCCTACCCCTTGAGGGTTTCTATAAGTCGTTGAGAATCACCCTCTATCTCGAATATCTTGATCGTTCGATCGCTCGAGCAAGTCGCCAGCCTGCGACCGTAGTAGTCGAGGACGGCGTCGTGCTGCGCACAAGATTCCTATTAGCTTCAGGAGCTTGACGACAGAGGAGATACCCGGGTATACTGGAATCGGAAGGCCGTGCGAGATCGGCACATATCCAGGAGTCGCTTGCGGGACAGTCGGATGCAGTGACGATATCGCACGACGGGGTGCATGCGGAGTATGCACTTACAATCATATCATCGTGGCCAGAGTTGGAGATGACCTGAGCGGACGCCTGCAATGGATGTCAGTGGGCATGAAGCAGCACAGTAAGATAAATTGGAAGTAGGCACCATGGCGGGGAATTTTGTTTCGATTGCAGGCCGTTCTGTTCAAAGATTATATGCCGTTTCAGTGACGGCCAGTCAAGAGTTGGCAGAGAAATGTCAGTGATTACCGCCGTCAAAGTGTCGGTGGAAATATTGTCGCAGTCGTGGAAGTTGACAAGCCACCTAAACCAAGAGCTCCTCAGGTTTGGGTCAAGCTGGCTACAAGGTGGGCCTTCGCAAGCTAGCCTTGTCTGGAGGAAAGATACTTGCACCCCCTCCATGATCCATCCGCACCTGCCCCAAGTACCAAGAGACACCTAGCCTTGAGGCACAGGAAGGGGTGTCTAACTTGGTTGAGCAGGCGGTGAGATTCTAGAGCCCGCCACTGGGAACGCCGAAGTGCACCCATTGCTTCGAAGTACGTACCGCATTATGCCGAGGTAGGCCGACTCAGAGCCACGACCGTTATTCACAAGGAAGGCTACTATAACCTCGTCACGTTCCCTAGTTGCTCTCTAAGGCTGTTCTTCCTGCAGATTTCACGAACACGCAAGTTTTTTATCCACGTTCTCGGTTAAGCCCGCTTCCAGAATTTGACGATAGGAGCCTCGACTGCTCGCACTTTCTGCCAGGCAATCAATCATTGCCGCGTCGTCGCATACACTCCAGCCGCTGAACCGCTGAACTGCTGAACCGACTAGTCAGAACTGCGAGTGCTTCTAAACCCTAGACTCGGGATAGATTCCACGACTACCACTCGGCTCAAGATTTTCCCTCTTAACCATGGGTGACAACTCCTGCAGCGGTTCAACGCCGTTCAAGAGTCTTGTTGACCACGGTGGCCAAGACCGCAGCCTCCACCAGGATCGCTTTTCCACAGCATTTACTAGTCAACATGTATGATTGTTTCTACCTCTCCCCATTCAGAGCAATCCTAACACATGAAATAGGCTTTCAGGTCTAGTAGTTCGATGTCCTCGCCTCAAGTACAGCATGCCTTTGGCGCATTTTTAACGACGAACGCGCCAAGTTCCCTTTCACATCGTCTGCCCAGTCCTTCGACGACACCGCATTTTGTAGACCAGTATGGCGGAAGCCTCTCGATGAACAACTCGGCCTCCCCTCCTCATCTGTCGAATACTGCCCCCTCTGTGGACGAAAGTATGGGCCGCCGTCAATACCACGCACCAAACACACCCTCAGAAGCGACAGATTGGGCTCAGGATTTTGCAAGGTTCTCTCAGAATACTCCAGCCGCAAGCGGCTCCCCTGCCATTAACTCAGTCACACAAAATCGCTCCCTTCGCCCCGCAGACTTCGCGACGAACATGATGGCCCTTCCATCAAGATCATCTTTCTTCAGGCCTGTCGGCTCCGCAACACTCGCGGGATATAGGCCTATGAGCCATGGCGCTGATGCTGTTCACGCTGATTTTGATGTTGAAATGGAAAGGTGGATGGCTATCCACGGGAACAGCCGATTAGACGATGTCGACGCCATCATGGAGGAGCTCGCGCGACAGATGGAACAGGAAGAAATAACAACCACTCAAAACGAGGACAGACCTCTTGGCGCCAGTGCCCATGGCGAACAAATCATGCCAGCCACGGTGGACGGTGAGACATTCGTAGAAGACAAGGACCACTCGCCCGAGATCCCCTCTGGCTTATCCCAGCCCAACCAGTTCCACGATATGTCGCGATCGGGCCACAACGACACAGCTTACACAGCGTCAGCCGATGTTGGTACCAGGGGGCAATCAGAGATTTCCGAAGCCGCACGACAAATTTTGGAATCAGTTCAACATGAGCAAGGTGACAAATGGAAAAATTCGAGGTTTCTCCTGCTGATGAAAGACTTCCGAGACGGTAATAAGGATATAATCGATAACGAAATATTGGAAACACATATCGATGATGGTCACTCACGGGAAAAGCCCACAGCAACGGAGACATGACTACGCGGCGATGTGCAGCCAGTCCAACCGCTTACCTCGGATGACGAGTCGACGTCACTGCAGAGTTCACCCCGCGAGTTGACCGACTGGGCAGAGGAAGCCATCGCAAGAAGGCATGTTCTTTCTCCACTTGCATCACCTACGTGGGGCAGGCCATAATGGACGTTAGCATTGGGGTGTTGAACCAATCTCGGAACATCGTAAGCTATGGCTCTTGAGCTCCCTGGATCAATGTCCCGAGCAGGAAGTGGCTTGTTGATGCTGTGTGTGGAGGGAATGATAAGATTGCGGGTATGGCAATCATTGTAGCGGCATTGATAGCATGGCCGGCCATAGGAGGGGCTCACCGCCATTGTTATCGTCAAATGTCCATGGCACATCACAAGGTGCGGCCTGCCGACCTTCAATCATGCGTGTCCAGCAGATCGATCAATGTGAGGTAGTCAGTCCTTTCGGTGGTCCGTGTGAGGATTGGTGGATGATGCGGAAATTCGCGAACGACGTCGGAGGTCATGTCTATTAGACGGAGTGGATATGCACATGGAGTCTGTACGGTATGAAATCGGTTACTTGAGAAGTTGAAACACCATGAACAAGACATTATGGGGATAATTTGGGGAGCATGAACCACAGGCATGGTTAACTAAGTCCTGACAAGGGCGCTCGCTTATGATCAGGCGCAGACCTGCCAATTGACCTGAATGGTTGGCTACCTGGCGAGGCTCTACCCATAAGCGTTCAACAATGAGGGTTGCCGGGCCTGTCGGGCACAATATTTGTTTGCTAGTTTTCGCGGGAAACTTGGGAAAATAGGAGCACAACAATAACTCGGAGGACTCGATGTGTAGCGAAACTTCATCGACACGGGCGACGGTGAGCACATGAAGTAGAACATGCATATGTAGTGTTGACTCTTGGAAAGTGTTGCCGCGTTTTAGCAAGGTGCTGTGCAGGGGATTCGTACCCGATTCATCCGTGATTTTGTCTCCGCAGTTTTCGCTGAGGTGGTACATAGTCATATCCTGTTTGGGCTGGCCGAGGAAGACACCAATCAAAGTTGGCGTTTTGTTGTTCTGGACAGAAGGAATACAGCCAGGCAGTGAATGGCCTGAGAAAGTACTGTACCTTAGTTTGTGTTTTGTTCGCTCTGGCGTTTGTGTGGGCGATGCGTGGAAATTAGGCAGGAGACATATGTCTACGGATAGGCTGATTTCTAAGGCAGGTTTTCGTGGATAGGGACACTGTGAATCTTGGGGGGGAAGCAACCCGTTTCTGATACGCACTGTACTGTGCCAGGTTGCTGCTTCTGTGCTAGGCTGCATACGGCTTGGCGTTGCGAAGTGTGAGTCACACATCAGCCCGGACCAGGGATTACAGGCCGGGCGGAGCGACACCTGTGTGGAAGAGGCCGCATGGTACATCCAATCGCTGTACTCCACAGCTGGGAGACAACCAACCTGTTGGCCATAATGCAGAGTTTCGGGCATCTCTCCCAGCGGATAGGTACCTTTGCACTCTGTACTCACTACAGGCCATTAATGCCGTTTCATTCCAGGGCTTTGCCAACCGCGCCCTTCGGCTTGCACTCGTCGTTTTGGCCTGCGGTTGCCTGAAAGGCTACAAAAGCTAGTTGCTCGCCCACAACCCTCCCTCCTTCTCTGCCTCCGTTTCCAAACCATTACCTTTTCCCCAAATCCACAGCAAGTCCTCATCGCCATACAGGCTTCTCAAGATGCGTTAAACCAACCGCCCTCCCCGGCTGCTCCTCAAAAACAGACAAGATTTCGTCTCAACAATTGAACAATATTTTCCCCACTCAATCTTCACCCTCAGTTCAACCTTCCCAGGTCGATCTGAACTTCAGCCCAGCTACGCAAAGCTTCAGCTCAGGTTCCTCCTCTTCCACCATTTACTCGCAAGACTTCCCAGTCTTCACCACGGATTCCCAATCACCATGGCTTCCCTCCAGTTCACCCAGCCTGCCGGCACAACCCGCGCAACAACAGTTCAGCCCACCCGTCGAGCAACCACAACAGGACTTCGTCTTGTTCGATCAGCCTCCCCCACGGCCCAGTCAACCTAAACACCACACACAGCAGTCTACTGCCTCTGATCTACAGCATCGCCGTCATTCGTCGCATCAGCTCCGTCAGCATCAGCAACGCGGACGTCAATCTCTCATTCGCCACAACCAACGACTAGCCCAGATCCAGGCAGCAGAACACTCGAGATCTCCATCGTCGCTGTTTGCTACTAGGTTCACCTCTCCCGCACAACAAGCTCAGTTTTACGCCTCATCAGCTCCGTCGTCTTCAATTGCTCTTCAGCAGCAATCCCGCCGTCATCTGCCGCCAGTCCCGCTTTTCTCTCAGAGTACCGGTCAGACTTCTCAAGCATCGTCTAAGATGGAACTGCAAGGTACAGTTTTATGATCTCCTACGCCGATTCACCTTACTTACAAGCGTCAGAACTAGATTTGGACGACTTCACCGGGTTCGAGGGTGGTGCCTCTACCACGTACTCGTCCCCAGCTCTGCCATCTGTCTTCGACCTCGGAGGGAGCGCGTCCGGGGCGAGTAACCTGGGCACCGTTTCCCCCCAAGACCTGTTGATCCAGGAGCCCTTCATGTCGGCTCCTAATTCAACGGCATTCACTGCGTTGACTTCTCCGTCCGTTTATAACGAGTCACCCGATTTCACCGACGGTTATGACGTTTCTCCCAATTTCGGTTCTGGCGACTTCGAAACCGGTTCAACTGACCCTTGGTTCCCCCTGTTTCCCCAAGAGACCGCTGCGGCTCAAGACGTGCAACAGAATGTTGAGCAATCTCCTGTTGTTGCGGAAGATGAACTGGAGGTCGTGGAGTTTACGTCGGCCTCTACTCGGCGCAAATCGGGGGGCTCTCCTCCATCCGGCTCTGGGCGCCACTCATCTGTCGCTGGTGTGAACTCTCGGAAGCGGGACAAGCCGTTGCCTCCCATCATCGTAGAGGATCCAAGCGACGTTGTTGCAATGAAGCGAGCACGAAATACTCTCGCGGCTCGTAAGTCTCGTGAACGTAAGGCTCAACGGTTTGAGGATTTGGAGGAGAAAATTCGAAAGTTGGAGGCTGAGCGAGACCACTGGAAGAATGTTGCTCTTGGCCGAACATGACCTTGTGTTCATTCCTCTTGTTTGGCATAGACTGGAGGGATTCGACGTTTCAATCTTTCGCCTGGCCAAATATACAACGCTTTTCTTAAATGTTTCCTCGTCAGATATTATGGGTCAAGTAGTGAAGAGAAATTGATTCTATTGTTGTGCTTTTATTGCGAGTCGCTGAGGACGTGGTGTGTTTTCCTTCTCCTAAAAGGACGTGTTCTTTCAGCTGCAATGCCTTTCTGCTAAGAAAGGTTATGTAGGACATCAGCGTGTCTGCTGGGCAGAGCAGGTAGTTCTCTAGCTTTAAAAACGTCTCCGAGGTTTCCCTATTAGAACAGGATCTAGTAATATAATTAAGAAAAAAGAATCTCTAATCTTATTAATCTATTTATTAAGATTATATTCTAATTAGCTAAAGAAGTAAGTTTCTCTATAAGTAGCTTTTATATACTCTTTATATATAGAACTAGTTAAATTACTTATATAGCTTTAATATTATATTAGGGAATAGAGGTATAAGCGCCCCCCTAAGAAGAAACCTTTTTATTAAGAAGTAATAAGTAGTAATTAGTAGGTATAGCGTGCTATAAGGCGCTATAGAAGGCTATATAAGTAGAAGACTATATATATAAGCTTATTAGAGCTATATAAGTAGAGAGCTATAAGCTATAGAAGTAAAGAGTAATATAAATATAGACTTATAAGGATTATATATATAAAGAGCTATAAGTATAAGGACTATATATATAAATAAACCTATATCTTTAGTTAATAAGTATATAATTTAAGTAGATATATTAATAAGATTAAAAGTTCTTTTTAATTAGTTATATTAGTAGATTCTATCTTAATAGAGAAACTTCTTAAAACTAAAGCTATTATATATCTATTAAATAAGTAATTCTTATATTATATTATATTAATATTGCTTTTTTTAATATATTTTTATTATTACTATTATTATTACTAAATTCTTTAAAATAATATTACTATAATACTTATTTAAAAACTAATTAGTAATAAAATTAACTATAATACTCTTAGCTAATAAATAAATAATATTATAGATTAAATAAAAGTATTAAGATATAGAATTATTACTTATTACTTATTAAACTATAAAAATATTATACTTTAGTAATTAAACCTTTATTATAATATAAAGAGTTAGAATCTACTTAATAATATTTAAGTTTATATTTATTATAAGCCTTTTTTTACTTAAGGTAGCTAAGTATATAAGTAATTATATACTTATAAGGACTTTTAATATTTAAGATATTAAGAGTTTAAACTTTATAAATATAAGAAGGTATTTTTTTAAAATTATATAATATAAAACTATAAAATTAATTACTTTTATATTCTAATTACTATTATTTACTTTATAATATATCTTATATTATAAAGTAGATTTATAAGTATATATAAAGATAACTTTCTTAATAACTATACTTATAGCTATTAGAATAATTATACTTATAGCTATACTTATAGCTATACTTATAGCTATACTTATAGCTTTATTTATAGCTTTATTTATAGCTTTATTTATAGCTTTATTTATAGCTTTATTTATAACTATTATAATATTTATAAATAGAGCCTTTATTTAAATATATTAAATAGACTAAATAAAAGAAAACTTAATTACTTATAATTACTATATTAATATTTAATTATAGAAAAGAGAAAAATAAATTAAATTAAATTAACTATAGAGTATTAAAAGAATATAGTAACTATGAACTATAAGTAATAATAAATAAATAATTCTTTTTATTTATTTATTAGTACTTTTTTTAATAACTTTTCTAATTTCTTTTATAAATTATTTTACTTTTAAATTATATTCTTTATATATTTTATTTATATTTAATTATACTAATTATTTAACAGGAAATTCTTTTTAGTATTGTTTATATTATTAAATATAATAATACTAAAATGATTACTAATATAATTAAAATACATAATAAATTTTATTTTAACTTTATTAATAATTTTAATAATAGTTTTTAATATTACTAAGTAAGTAATAACTTAGTAGTATTATAATAAGTTTTTAATAATATTTTATATTTAATTATAACTATTAAAGTAATAAGAATATTATAGGTTTTTTCTATAAAGAACTTATTATTAATAAACTATATAGTTTTAGTTATATTAATAAATTTACTAATTAAAAACTTATATTAAAATATATAACTTAGGTTATTTCTTATTTTAATAACTATAATAGTATTAGAAATAAGTTCATAAAAACTTAGAACTTTATTTAAAATAAGTTTATTATAAGTTTAAGTTATAAAGGTATTAGATATAAAATATAATAGAGTTTATATAATAATATTAAGAATAATAATATTATAATAATACTATTTAAGTATTAGTGTATTATTATTATATCCCTTAATATTATTAAGAGTAGTTCTACTTTTTTATTAATCTAAATAACTAAGTTTATAATGATTTTATTATTAGTTTTATTTTTAAATTAAAATATCTTATTATTAGTTTAAAATATAGTAATATTTTATTATAAATAGTTTTTTAATATTTTAAATAGTTTTAAACTAATTATTTACTAAGTAAAAAGAAATACTCTTAGTATTAATAATATTATTAAGTATACTAAGTATATTAATAAACTAGCTATTATTAATAATAAATAAACTAGTTATAATAATATTAATAATATTAAGGAAGTTTTAAGCCCACCTAGTAGGGGTTTTCATAATAGGGGAAAAAGCAGTAAAAGTATATTAGTTAGTGCTCAGTCTAGTAGCTTTATAGTATATATACCTAGAGGTCTAGAATAACTATATATACTAACTCTAACTTACTTATTATAGCTATTAGCTTTATTAATAATAGCTTTATTACTAGTAAAGTTAACTACTTTACTTATATAACTCACACTATATAGAGATAGCTTTATAAGGTCTTTAGTTATAAAAAAGCTTATTTTAGCTATATACTTAAGACGCTACTAATACTAAGCTTTAAGCCTATTCCTTACTAAGTAAACTACTTAGATTCCTTTATAATATATTCTATTCTACTTAATCTATAGGGTTTTATACTATAGAGCTATCCCCTAAGTATACTTTAAGATACTAAAATTAGTATTAACTATAAAACTAAGTTTATAGTAATTAATAAAATAACACTTTTTAGTATATAGAGCTCTAAGGATTAAATAACTATAGCTAGGTCCTACTTTAAAGTCCTAGAAGCTAACTTAAGCTATAATAGTATAGTAGCTACTCACTAATATTAGTAAACCCTCTTACTAAGAGCTATAACTATATTTATTACTAATCCTAATATTTACACTTATTTTAATAATATCCTTAATAAGGTAGTATAGCTAGTCAGTTAACTAAGCTAACTAATTATAGGTATTACTAATAAATATAGATAGTAATAGCACTATATCCCCTAAAAATATTATAATAGATATCTATCTTAGAGGGTATATATAGTATAAGTAGTAAAAAAGACAGCTAAGCTAATAGAACGTATATATAAGGGTTATTAAATAGGTTAGAAAGTTAAAAAAAAGTCTACTTCTATAGTAATTAAACTTAGTTAAAGTTATAAACTTATTATTAATATAATATTAAAAGTAGTAAGATTATCTAATAGATAGTATACCTAAGCGTATATAGGAGAAATAAGGCTTAAGAACTATATAACTAGTAAGCTGTTAGCTAAAGGGGGAAGTTAGAGGTTATTATAATATAGGTTCTACGTAAAAGTTATAATAGCTAGCTAGAGGCCTAATTTAAAAGTTTTAATATATTAATAATATATTATATTTAAAATATAAGTTTATTTTTAAATATTTTATTTTATTTTTATTACTTCTTCTTAATTTAAGTTTCTCAAGAGTTATAAATACTATTTGATTAATAACTATAACTTTTAAGTGACTTTTATATTATTTTAAACTTATTTAAAAAAAGAAAATTTATATTTAATATCTATAAACTCAATACTTTAGTTAAAAAGTCTTTGAGTATTTAGTTTAAAATATTTAAAAAGTTAAAGTTAGAAACTTATTCTGTATTAAATATAAAAGTTATTTAATAATATATATATAATAAGTTATTTTATAAAAACTATTTAAATTTAAAAGTAAATATCTATATTAATAAATTTTTTAAAACTTATTTAATTATTTAAAAGTTTAATTAGAGGTTTTATAGTTTCTAATAATAAAAAATAAATATATAAGAAAACTTTCTAAGTTTTATTTTAGAAATAAAACTTATTATAAAGTTTTCTAAATATTTTATATTTTTATAAATTAAGTTTTTTAATAAAAAGAACTCCTTATATATAAGATCTATTAAAAGATTAATAAATTTATTATTATAATATAAAGAATAACTAAATATTAATATTAAGTTTAAGAGAATAATATTAATATGAAATTTCTATTATATTATATAAAGAAACTTATTAAAGGTAATAAGAGGGTAAAAAAAGAAGTAATTATATAAAATATTTACTAGCTAAATTAATAATAATATTAAATTCTTCATTAAATATTTAGTATATATTATAAGTTTAAGTTATATCTTATATATAGCTAAGTACTTAGCGTATTAGTTATTGGAACTAAAGACCTTGACTAAATAATAAAGCTTTATATAGCTTTATAAGAGGATCTTTATTTTCTTATTAATTAATTATTATTAAATAAAATAAACTTCTTAAAAGTAGTTTATTATATTATATATTAAGAGTAATATTTAAAGATTAAATTAGAACTTTAAGCTTTATACTTATATTAGTTATCAAACTATATTAACTATATAACTTAGTTAAAGGTATAGAGAAAGCTAGAGATTTCTAAAAGATAGTTAGATATTCTATTTAAATTCTATATAAGCTATAACTACTAAATATATATTAATTTAATATATATTATATACTTAAGTTTAACTATATCTAAGTTAATAACTAAAAATAAAAAGATATTAAATAAAATAAAATATTGTAATATTATTAGATCTAAAATTATTAGTACTACTAACATTAAAACTCTATTTATATATATAACCCCCTTATTAAATACTATTAGAGCTTTAATATTAGAATATTTATCCTCTTTTTATAATTATTATTAACCCTATTAACTTTTAAATATTCTATATAAACTCTACTAATTAACTAATTTTATAAAGCTAAAACTATTTATAATATTAACTTTATTAAATCTTTCATCCCTTAGTTATAAATAGTTTCTTTTAATAAATTACTACTAAAACTATAAATACTTAATAAGAAACTTATAACTAGTAGGAAACTAATAGCTAATAAGATATTAGTAATAATACTTAAATAATAAGGCCCCTTTAACTAAGTAATTAATACTAAATAACTAAAGAGATTCTATAGTATAAAGACCTAACTACTATAGGGAATATTATAAATTTCTATATTATTAACTATAATAGTTTTATTTAATTTCTTAATTTAAGATTAAGTTATTATTCTCTATTCTTTACTTTAGTTTTTAGTTATATAAAATAAGTATAGTTTTATCTTAAAAATATGAAATACTTTAATTTACTAAAGTATTTTAAGAATAAATTATATTAATAAACTAAAAGTATTAAAATATTTTAATAAGAGGTCTTAATATTTCTAAACTCTATTAATTACTATATAAAGCGTAGTTTAGATTATTATAATACTTTAGTTTTAAATCTTTACTAATACATATTAAGTATTACTATAGAATAATATAATAGAGAGCTAAATAACTTTATATTCTCTTAATTATAATAGAGTAATATAGTTATTAACTACTAGAAATACTTTCTAAAAAAGATTTTTTAGCTTCTTTATAAAGAAGTAAAAGTTTATTTTAAAAAAGAACGTTATACTCTAAATAATATTATTAACTAATATAATAAATATATATTTACTAGATAAATAATATAACTAGCTAAAGTAGTAAAAGAACTTTAGTTTAAATATATAGTTATAATTTATAATAAATTAGTATTACTATTTATTATAGAAATAAAATACTTTATATTATTTATATATTATAAGTAGTTTATTAAAATACTTTAGAAAAGAAATAAAGAGTAATAAAGAAGTTAAAGTATAATTAGAATAATAGAATATATTACTATTATATACCTAAAAAAAGTATTAATATAGCTAGTTTAATAAAAGAGGATATTATTTTTAAACCTTAAAATAAATACAGTAATTATAATTTTATAGTATATTCTACTATAATAACTAAAGGTTATTAAGTTATAGAAGTTTTCTTTATAAGAAATAAAGTAAATAATAATTATAATTATAACTAATATAATAACTTTCACTCTAATAGTAGTTCCTTAGATAATAAATTTATTAATACTATAATAGAGCTAAAATCCCCCTTAATAGGAACTTTCTTTTTTAATAAGTATAAAGATAACTATAGTTTCTAAGTAATATACTCTATTTATAATATATATTACTACTAATATACTTAAGCGTACTCTATAATAGAAAATAACTAAGAAGAGCTAATATAATATTTTATAAACTATTTATAACGTATTAAATGATATACCCTTTATAAAATATATTAATCTAAGTACTTAGTAATATATAGTTTTAAGTAAACTTCTTAAATATATTCTTAATTATAACTTAAATTATAATATTATTATTACTTTTATAGGAGTTAGTAATTAGGAAACTATTCATTAAGTAACTTTCTCCTTACTTATATAAAACTATATTAATAATATTAATATTATAATATATATTTATATAAGAGTATAGGTAATAAAGAAGTTTTAGATAGGATTCCTCTTAGGATAAGAGTTTAATATCCTAGATAAGGTTCTTATTATTAGTATAAGCTTAAAACTCTATTAGTGCAGGCCCCCCACTTTAACTAAAGTTTAGCTAACTAGAGGCTACTATTTTATTTTCCTTAGATTTACTATTCCTAGCCTTTTTTCCTTATTAATATGTTAATATTAACTATATATATTAACTACTACTACTTATTACTACTTTATAATACTATATAGTAGTAGTAAGGAAGAGTTATTAATATTATTATTATTATTACTATTACTATTACTATTAAAGTTATTATTACTAACTTCTCCTGTTTTTTAACTAGAGACTTTTAATACTACTAATTTTAATAATTTTAAGCCTTAGGATTTAAAGAGTTTATAATACTTATATTACTATATTAAGAATTATACTTATATTAATAACTTATTTATTATTACTAACTAAGTATATAAGTAAAATAAAGCTAATAAACATAACTTTAGTAATAATATCTATTATTATAACTTTAAATATAATTAAAAAGCTATAAAGAGAGATTTCTATAGTAATTAATTATTAACTAAATACTAAAAACTTACTATAAAGTACACTTACTTATAGTATACTAAAATTATCTATTTTAATACTTAAAATTAGTAGTATTTAACTATTTAGAATAATTTATATAACTATAACTCCTTTAAGTATAATTCTAACTATATTAAGTATTACTATTAGTAGTAAAACACTTATTCTAAAATTAAATAAAAAGTAAAGAAGTTTTTAAATTTACCTATATTATTAACTAAGTAGATTATAGTAATAATCTATTTTAATAACTACTTATAGAGTAATTTAAATAAATTAAATAAAAAGTAGTATATTAAGATTATAACTTCTAATATATATAATATTTGATAAAAGTTTTAATATAAAAAGTATAATTTATATATATATTTTTAAACTTTTCTTAATTTCTTTAAAAAATAAGCTAAAATTAATAAGATTACTAGCTTTTTATATAGTTATAGTAATAATAAAAAAATTAACTATATTCTTTAAACTTATTTTAACTATATTAACTTCTAGAAAGAGAATTTAGATATTTTCTCTATTAATAATATATATAAAACTAACTATTTTAATATATTATTACTTTAAATTAATAATATAATAGCCCTCTATACTACTTTCTCTATAATCTATTATTTAACTTATAAAAGAAATTATAAATTATTTATATAGTTTCTCTATTACTTATATAGTTTTAAAAAAAAGGAAACAATCTATATACTTTATATTATTCTTAGTAATTACTAAAAGTTATTTAACAATATAGTTAGTAATATTTCTTTTAAAGTATAATAATAAATTTATATATAATATATTATAAAGAATATTATCCTCTATATAAATAAGAAGTAAGTTAGTAATAATAAAGATAATTTTCTTAATAAAAATAATAATAAAGTTATAAAGTTTTAAAATACTTTCTTATTTATTATTATTAATAACTAATTAAATA
Source organism: Colletotrichum theobromicola (assembly GCA_014705045.1). Classification (NCBI taxonomy): domain Eukaryota; kingdom Fungi; phylum Ascomycota; class Sordariomycetes; order Glomerellales; family Glomerellaceae; genus Colletotrichum; species Colletotrichum theobromicola. Next base: position 72,600 of record JABGLZ010001168.1, read on the forward strand.
TTAATAAGTAGAAGTTTCTAAATAGTTAATAAAGTTTTTAATAAGTATAAGATTATATTATATATAATAATACTTATAATATTTTTTAAGATATTTAATTTAACTTTATAATTTAGTTTATTAACTAAGAAAAACTAATTAAAACTTTTTATACTACTTATTTCTTACTTTAATATTAATTTATTATTTATTCTACTTAAATATATCATATTTATAGTAAATAATATTCTATAAGTATATAAGTATAAACTTAGTATATAGAGAATAGTAGAGCTTAATATATATATTAAAATCTCTATTTTTACTCTTATTATTATAAAGATTAAATATAAACTTCTGGATATAATCTATAAGTAGGATAAAATAGTAAAAGATTTATTTAATAAAAGAACTTACTTAATAAAGTATATAGGGCTTTTTTACTAATAGCTTAAACTTCTATATATTTATATTCTATATAATTACTTTAAAATAAAATAACTACTTTAAATTATAGATATTAACTTTTATTACTAACTTTTAAATAAAACAATATATAACTACTTTATTTTTTAATATATAAGCTAACTATATAATAGTTAATTTCTTATTTATAACTTAAGTACTTATAAAAACTTAATTTAAATATTATCTCTTAAAACTATAATAACACAATTTCTCTAGAAGTATACCCTACTAGTTATTAGTATTATATTAAGTTAACTTAGTAGAACTTTACTAATATAACTTAGTAAGACCTCTATTTTTATAAACTTAGTATGGCCTTAAGAGAGGCTTTATTAATACTTACTTTAATATATAGTAGAAGTAAGGGTAGAGGTAGAAGTTAGAGCACCCTCTATAACTAGCTAGATTACTTTAAAAACCTCTTTACTAATATTAACTTATAACTATTATTAACCTTAGTAGTAGTATTAATATTAGTATTAATAGTAGTACTATAGTTATAGCTAAAGTATATATATTCTAATCTAGGGTTATTAGAGGATAAACTATAATAAGATTAGCTATTACTATTACTATTATTACTAACTACTAATACTAATACTTAGTAACTTCTAAGTTATATAGTATAACCTCTTAATATATAAGAGGGGTAATAACAAAGGGTATAAGAGAGAGTATAGTAATTAGAGGGGTTAAATTAGCTAGCTAATACTAAAGGAGTTAGCTACTAAATTAAACTTTTATTATTAATTAAAAACTCCTTAGATTTAAGTGTTTTAAGCTTATTTTACTAAAAAGCTGCTTTTTAGGCTTTTATTACTTAGAAAAGACGTGTAGACTAACTTAGCTAGTAATTATTAGTAATTACTATCTATTAGTGTTAATAGCGCTAATCAGCTAAACTATAGTTAAAATGGGGGGCCTATGCTAATAATAAGGTCCCTAAATAGAGTTAATATAATAAACTCTAAAGGCTTAATTATATTAAAATCCTATAATAATATAAAGGTTTTATATACTATTTATACTAAAAAGTTAATAATAACTTATAATATTAAAGTAAGTATTAATATTACTATTTTATTTAGAACTTCTTATATTATCTCTATAATATTATTTAAGAATTTAAAATAAAATCCCTTTTATTTAAACCTAAGTAAGAGGGAATAGTAGATTTTATTATAAATTAATAACTAATAGTAGTTATGAATAATATTATAGTAAAACTAATTTAAATTTAAAGAAGTTAGAAAATTAAATAAGTAATACTTTTAGAAGTAGACTATATATTCTTAGTATTAGTAGAGGATAATTTAAAATAAAAGCTACTACTTCTCTTAGATATTTTCTTAAGTAGTATTACTAAAAATAGTAAAACTAGTTTTAAATAAAACTTAATAGTAAGTATAGTTTAAATAAATAAAAAAGTATATATCTTTAATAAAACTTAAGATCTAATAATTAAATTTAAGGTTATTATAATAGAATATCTTATTATTTAAAAAACCTAAGGTTTTATTAAGATAGACCTAGTAAACTATATATATATTAACTTTATTAAAGATAGTAAAACTATAATATTAGTTAAGAACTATACTTTATTAATATTAAGGATTAGAAAGTAATAAATAAAATAATAAATATATTTTATATTAAAAGAAGAACTAAGTTTATTACTTAATTAATACTTTTTAATATATTAATCTTTATTATATAGTAAACTATTAATAAGAAGTAGAAAAGTTAAATAATAATTAACTTTTATACTTTCAATAAAGATATTATATTATATATATATCTAATAATCTAATAATCTAAAGTTATTAAATATTTATAAAAAAAGAAATTTGTTTTAATAGTAGATATATAATCTTTTTTTATTAATATTCTATTTATAAACTATATTATAAGTATTTTATTATAATTAGTTATAGAAGATAAAAAAAGATAAAAGTAGTTTTAATAAGCTTTTTTAACTTATTAATATATATTTAGTATTATATAGATAACTTATTATACTTTTATAAAAGTTATATTAGTAGTTTTATAAATAATATTATAATAATATTTAATCTTATAAAAGAATACTTTAAGTATCTAAATATGATTTTTAAGTTATTTATAAATAAGGGGCTCTCTTTATTAAGAACTAAGTTCTTTTTTAAATTTCTATTTATTCAGTTCTTTAGTTTTAGAGTTAATATATTAATATTAACTAATATTAAGGAATATATAATAGCTTTAATTTAAATAAGAATACTATAAAGATTTAAAGAACTAGAGTAATAAATAGGAGCTATAAAGTATTTTAAATATATAATATTTTATTACTCTATCTATATAATACTTCTCTAATAATAGAAAATAGAATTACTTATAAAAATAAAAAATAGAAGTAAATATTTAAAATTAGTAAAGAAATACTTTAGTTAGAATATTACTTTTATAGTAATTAATAAAGAATTAATATTATTTTAAAATATTATTTTTATTTTTATAGAGGAAATAGCTTTATATTATTATAACTTAGCTAAACTATTATTTATTTAACTAAAGACTTCTTATAAACTTAGATTTAGTATTATACTCTTTTAGTTTAAAAATAGATTAAAATAAAAGCTATTATTACTAATCCTAAGGATAAATATCTTATTAATAATATATCTTAATAAAGCTATTAACTAAACTAAATATAAGTATTAGTTAATTAAGTTAGAAATTATATATTTTATATAGATAATTTAGAAATTAAGAACTATTATATAATTAGTACTTACTAACTTATTTTATATCTTAATAAACTATATTACTATATTAATAATTATAAAGTAAACATCTCTCTTTATTACTAATAAATTATATATTAATTTATAGTTAGTATTAGTTTTAAAATATTTTAGCTAGTTTTAATTAGTATATTATTATATTCTTAGATATATTAATATCGTTATAGATACTCTATTTAAGCTACTTAAAAAAAAGACTTTAATTAAAAATAAAACTAAACTAAATAAAATATAAAATAATAAAGTAATTAACTACTCTATAGAAGTTATTATAGATAAATCTTTAAAAGCTGAAATTATAAATATATATCTAACTAATTATAAATAAGTAATAATTATTAATTAACTTATATTAAAAGAGGATAACTTCTATATACTTTTTATTATAAATAATAGCCTCCTCTACTTTAAGGAGTTTAGTAGAAAATAATATTTATATATATTATCCTTTATAAATAAAACCCTAATTATTAAAGTTTATAATTATTATTATTATTAAAGAATCTAATAAATATTTAACTCTCTTATTTATTAATTCTCTATTAGAAACCTTAAAAAAAGAATATATAAACTAATATAAAATTTATAAAATAAATAGTATATATTATATAAAGTTACTTAATACTCTTTAGTTTATTAAGACTTTAGTAATTCTTTTTTATATTATTACTATAGACTTTATTATAATAATACTAAAAATAAAAGTAAAGTATATATTATAAGAAATAGAGAACTTTTTAGAGTTTTGCTATCCGGGCGGATACTTCTGGCTATCCGGGCGGACCCCCACTTTTCAGTATTTCGCACAATCCCATTGGTCAGCTCAAGTCACCGCACTACTCCGGCGACTTCGCGCGCAATTAACGACTTCGCGCGTAATTAACGACTTCGCGCGTAGTTAACGACTCCGCGCGCGGTTAACGACTACGTAATTAATTAACTACGATCAATTAGGTGCGATTAATTGAGTACGCGTAACTGACGTCTTATAACGTGCGATTAGCTGCGCGATTGAAGTGCGTAGTTGGGATAAGTGAGGTGGGTTATCCGCCCGGATAGCCAGAAGTATCCGCCCGGATAGCAAAACTCACTTTTTAATATTTAATACCCTCTTTATAATGATTAATAAATTTACTAAAAACTCCCTATTAATCCTAAGTAATATAAAGTATATAGTGAAATACTAAATAAAAGCTCTACTTTAGTAACTCTAATTTAGTAGTTAAAGTATCCCTAAAACTATTATATTTAATTAAGATAGAAAATTCTTATTATCTTTTTAAAAAGGTTTTTAGTTAAAAATAGATATTAAGCTACTCTACTGAATAATATATTATCTATAAACTAATAAGTTATTAAAATAAAAAAACTAAACTATTAAAATTATAATTTATATATTCCTTATTATAAACTTAACTATAAATTAATATAAAGTTATTTTAAATCTTTAAGTAGACCTTAATAATACTTATTTAGATATTATTAAGTTATTACTAAATAAAATACTTCTTAGTTTTAAGATAAATATAGCTTTATTCTTACTAAATAATACTAATTATACTTAAAATAGGGAGATATTCTAAAAAAGAGCTAAATTTTTAATTATATTAGCTTAAATATATATATGAAAAATATATAATAAGAAGTATAAATAGATAACCTTTATATTAAATAACTTTATTAATATAAACCTTAGCTATAGCTATTACTTCCTAAGTAATTTAAAAATAACTTTTAGTTAATAACGCTTTAAGCTAATTTAAGTACTTAAAAAGATTAATAAGCTTACTTACTAATTAGAATTACTACTAAATATAAAATATACTTAGTTATATTAATAACTTAGCTCTTACTAGCTATACTATTAAACCTTAATAAAGATAGATTACTTAGATATTAAGCATTTATAAATATAAATAAAAACTAAATTATAGCTTTATAAATAAACCTATATTAATATTATAAATTAGAGTAAGTTATTAATTATTACTTAATATTTAGAGGATAAAAAGACTTTTAAATTAAATACTTAGTATAATAGAAAAGCTAACTAGTATATCATAATATATAAATATTAGAGGATAGTTTAAAAATAAATAAAGCTATTTAGAACTATAAAGTTAACTAAGATAAGTTATTTAATCTCTAAAAAGGAATTATAATTCCTCTATAAGATAATATAATATTAGAATAATATAAATTAGAGAAAAGATTAATAAAAGAAGCTACTAATAAACTAAATAATAAGAGTAGTTATTTTATAAATAAAGCTATTAATATATAAGATAACTTCTTAAATACTTATTTAATAAAAGTTACTAAATAGTTAAATTCCTTTTATAACTAGAGGTAATTAGTTAGTAACTAAAAGAGCTAGTTACTTAGTTAGTTTAGTAGTTTATTAACTATATTAAAAATACTTAAAAAAAGAAGAAAACTACTAAAAGCCTTATTCCAAAATATAAAGAAAGGGAATAAAAAAGATAGTACTTATTTATAAGTAAGTATAATTAAATAGAACTACTTATATATATTAAAGTAATAAATATAATAAATTAGTTAGTAAACTATATAATATTATATAACTACTTATATAATTAAGTATATTAAGTATTTATTTATATTAGAGTTTTTATTTAAATATACTATTATAGAGGTTAATATATAGATCACCCTAAGTAATATATACCTTATAGTATTCCTTTCTTATATAACTTTTACTAAAGTAATCTATATTATTATTCTCTTCTTTTTATATACTTTATTATTACTCTTTATTATAAAGCTTTTTACTAAAGCTAGTTATAAGCTTTTTATATATATTAATATTATCTTTAATCTATATTAAGGTTACTTAGAACCCTATTCTAAAGGTTATTCTAAATACTATTCTCTCCTTCTCTTATATTATATATATTAAAACTTATTAGATATCTCACTATTTAATACTTATAATACTCCTACTTATTATTAAGTACTAATTACTTTATATTATTACTACTTATAATACTTAAGTTTATTACTAAGTATAAAGCTAATACTTTTAGTAATAATAACTATAAGTATATTAAAAGTAATAAGTATTATTAATTTAGTAATATATTTATTAATAAGGGTAAGTATTATTTTACTTCTCTAGTAAATAGTAATATAATCTTACTTAGTAGTATTATTATTAATAAGGATATTATCAAGGAAATATATATTACTTATATAGTAAAATAAGATCCTTATTAAGTAATTAATATATTATTAGATATTTAGTTAGTAACTAAATATATAGAGAATACTCTTGTATTTAGCTTACTTAATAGATATATAAAGTTTTCTACTTCTAAACTTAAGACTAAAGTTTAAATTGTAAGCTAAAGTAATAATTATAGACATAAGTAAACTAATAGTTAAGCTAGTAGCTAGAACTACTAAAGTAATAACTAAAGTAATAGCTAAAGTAATAGCTAAAATAAAAGTAATACTATTAACTTCACTAATAACTATTATATTATCCCTAATAATAACTTTAGTTCCCTTAAATCTATAAACTTAATAGTTAGCTTTCTTATATTAACTAAGATAATTAATAAAGTTAAAGTAAGTAAAATATAAATCTAAGATTTTAATACTATAGTTAATAAGTAGAAAACTATATTAAGTACTTATACTTAGTTAGTTATTAACTAAAGTATAAAACCTAAAACTAAACTTAAAATATCCCTAGCTAATATTTATAACCTTAATAACTTTATCTTAACTAAGCTTATACTTAGAAAAGCTAATCCTTTTATTATTAGTAATACTATAGTAAACCTATTTATTATTAATAATAGCTATTCTACTAATATACTTATTATACTTAATAATAATACTAATACTAAGACTATTCCCTTCTACTTAGCTAATAGTTAACTTAAAACTATTTAAGATAATAAGGATTACTTATAGTAAGATATTACTATACTTTAAGTTTATAATAATATACTTTAGCTTAAAAATAAGATTAATAATAAGATTATTATAAACCTAACTATTTAGATTAATAAAGAGAGTAAAGCTACTCTTAATAATATTAAAGGATATAGTCATAATTAAATAATACTTAAATAGTATTATTATAATATTATTATACTAAATACTATTATATAAGTTTTATTATACTTTATATTTAAGGATTTTATAACCTAAGTTTATAATAAGTTTACTTTAAATAGGGTCCTTAGTTTTTATAAGCTTATTTCTAATACTATTATAGTTATTAAGGTTAGAAATAACTTAAGTAGTATATTATACTATAAACTTTTAATTAGTGAGACTATTAATATAGTTAAAGTTATATAGTTTATTAATAATACATTCTCTATGGAGAAAACTTATAGGGTTCTTACTATTTTTATAACTATAACTAAATATAAAAGTACTATTAGAAACCTCTTATAATACTATTAAGTTATTACTTACTTAGTAATACTAAATATTATTACTAATATTATTAATAAAGTTAAAATAAAAACTATTCTAAACTTTAATTATACTAATAGCTACTTTACTACTATTATATCTAAAGATATAGATAATACTAAAGAGGATACCCCCTTAAGTAACTAATATAACTAAGTATAAGTAGAATATATAAAAGATATAATTTAATAGTAAAATAACTTATAAATATAATTAGAAAAGTTATTAAGAAAAGTACTTATAAATAAGAGAAGGATTATTTATCTATTATTACTTATAACTTATAGCTATTATACTCTTTTAGTATTCTATAATTTATTTAATTTATTTTACTCTTCTCTCTATTATAGTTAGATATTAGTATAGTAATTATAAATAATTAGGTTTTCTTTTATTTAGTCTATTTAATATACCTAAATCAAAGCTCTACTTATAGGTATTATAATAGCTATAGATAAGGCTATAGATAAGGCTAGAAATAAAGCTATAAATAAGGCTATAGGTATGGCTATAGGTATAACTATTCTAATAGCTATAGGTATAGCTATTAGAAAGGTTATTTTTATATATACTTATTAATCTCCCCTATAATATAAGATATATTATACTTTATATAGATAATTTAGAAAATAAAGATAATTATATAATTAATACTTATTAACTTATTCTGTATTTTAATAAATTAAATTATTATATTAATAATTATAAAATAAATATCTCTCTTTATTATTAATAAATAATATATTAACTTATAATTAGTATTAGTTTTAAAATATATTAGTTAATTTTAATTAGTATATTATTATATCTCTAGCTATATTAATATTATTATATATACTTTATTTAAGCTATTTAAAGAAGAGATATTAATTAAAAATAAAAGAGAATAAAATAAAATATAGAATAATAAAGTAATTAATTACTTTATAGAAGTTATTATAAATAAATTCTTAAAAACTGAAATTATAAATATATATCTAACTAACTATAATTAAGTAATAATTATTAACTAACTTATATAAAAAGAGTATAACTTTTATATATTTTTTATTTTAAATAATAACTTCCCCTATTTTTGAGAATTTAATAAAAAGTAATATTCTTATATATTATTTTTAATATATAAAACTCTAATTACTAAAGTTCATAACTATTATTATTATTAAGAAGTTTAGAAAATATTTAACTCTCTTATTTATTAATTCTCTATTAAAAACTTTAAAAAAACTAATATAATATATAGATTAATATAATATTTATAAAATATATAATATATACTATATAAAACTATTTAATATTCTTTAACTTATTAAAACTTTAGTAATTCTATTTTGTATTATAGCTATAAACTCTATTATAATAATACTAGAAATTAAAATAAAATATATATTATAAGAAATAGAAAGGTTTTTATATTTAATACTCTCTTTATAATTATTAATAAATTTACTAAAAGTTCTCTATTAATCCTAAGTAATATAAAGTATATAACTAAATATTAAATGTATATCGTTAAAATTATTATATTTAACTTAAATAAAAAGTTTTTATTATTTTTTAAAACCATTTTTAATTTCAAATAAATACTAAACTACTATATTTAATAATATATTATTTAAAAACTAATAAGTTATTAAAAAAATAAACTAAACTATTAATATTATAATTTATATATTCTTTATTATTAACTTAATTATAAATTAATATAAAGTTATTTTAAACTTTTAAATAAACTTTAATAATATT